>JAUYWH010000012.1:23895767-23919881 GCA_034779795.1 Ctenopoma multispine | reverse complement strand
GTGTGTGTGTGTGTGTGTGTGTGTGTGTGTGTGTGTGTGTGTGTGTGTGTGTGTGTGTGTGTGTGTGTGTCTGGGGGTGTGTGTATGCGTGAGATAGTTATGACGAAGGGATGAATGCAAGGCCTGCAATGATCTGAGCCAGCAGATGGCAGGGTAAGAACAGTAATATGGCCAGTTCCACTCTGTCTGACTGTAGGCAAACAGTGGGTCAGTGGGGAGTCCTCAGCCTACACACACACACAAACAGACAGGCAGTACTACACAATGAAACATGAGAGAAACACAC
The DNA here is from genome assembly GCA_034779795.1 of Ctenopoma multispine. NCBI lineage: Eukaryota > Metazoa > Chordata > Actinopteri > Anabantiformes > Anabantidae > Ctenopoma > Ctenopoma multispine. The sequence goes on along the minus strand of JAUYWH010000012.1, from coordinate 23,919,595 downwards.
ACCATGCGTGTGCACAATTACAACCATGTTAACTTTTCCAGCAAACGCATTCAAACTACAATTCAAACATCACGGACGACATAGTAGTATCTACATGCCTAGATGACTTGATACCTGTTAGACATGTAAGCATGAAAGCATATTACACACACACACACACACACATCCGTACGCGCACCACAGAAAGCACCCACGCATGTCAGGTACAAGACAGACTGCAGACTCAAGCTGCCTTCTCTCAACTGTCTCATGTTTCATTTGTTTTCTGCAGTAACTTCTTTTCTCATGGGTACTGTCTGTAAATGTTTAAGTGAGAAAATCCGATGTTCTTGTACACAGAAAGTTGATTTATTCTTCCTGATAAATGACTTCCACTGTTATTTGCGCCACGCTGTTGACATGGGTTGCGGGTGGTGCACTTTATGCAACTTAAAGCTGTAATGGTTGCAAGACAGTTTGTCGCATTTGAGGCTGAAAGGGAAATTAAACTAATGCTGAATAATGCATTTTTAGGCTGTCATTAGCATCGGAATAGTGAAATGCGTTTGGGCTCCGTGGAAGACGGCTGGCTTTAATAAATGACTACTTTAAGATTGCAAACAACAGCAAACAAGTAAATCTAAAAAACCTGGGCCGGCTCGCTCACTTAAGACCCATGAACATTATCAGCATGTGAACTGTATGTTAGTGGAGATTAACTGCCTGGTGTTGTTTAGCTTAGCTTCATCTTGGCTGCGTTCGATTAGGCTCAAGGGAGGAAACCAAATACAGACTTTTTCCATTCAGTAATATCGACTAATTAATAATTATGTCAATTCCTTCTTTCCAGCTTTTGGTTACATGCTGGTTTGCGGGCATGCTTCTTTTTTGATGAAAGCATGCACAACAATTCTGTTTACTGCGTCTTTAAAACGCGCCTCTCTGCATGCAAAAGCACACAACCAAATTAGACTCGAGTAGACGACGGTTTACTGTACATGTTGCACACGGTGCAAATGGAACGCAGAGGGTATAAAACTGGAACAGTCACTGTTAAAAACTAACAAGCGGGCTTGTAGTGGAGTCGAGTGTGGTTTTCATTGAGAGCTCCAGCTGTTTCACATAGAAGGACATCAAGAGGCTCAGAGCTATCTGTGCCTTTGCTAAGAGGCAATATATTTGAACAATCTCCTTCTCTGTCTATATGTCTGTCTCTCGCCCCTGCTATCTGTTTGCGCTGGTCTCTCCCTCTCTCTTTCTTTGCCAGTCTAAACCAATAATGTATGATATCTTTATCTTGAGAGTCACGGTAATATCATATAGCACATAGACATCCTCACTTGCCTTTTGGGCTTTTCAGCCTTTGACTCTGAGCGGATAGTCATCATCAAGAGAGTCTCCTGACAATCTCAAAAAATGCGATGTAATGGTTTGTTTATAATTATTTTCTGTAGAATTTGTCTCATTTCTATTGACTGATGTTTATAAAAGACAACACTGGCAAATTGGATGGTGAAATCCCTGGTTATTGTGTTTCTTACACATCTACCACAACGCCAGTAAATAAATCTCTCAGACTCCAATAAAATATGTTATTTCTTCTCTATGAATCATACAACATGGCCGGGATTCATTCTGACCATACTGTGTTGGCTGCAGGCTCTGAGATTTTTCAGAGAGAATTATAAGATATATAGGGCGGGATAGCGGTTGTTAAACTCTGTCAGGGAATACACATTCTCAGTTTCTCAAAAGCAAAAATGATTTTGCAAACTGATTGGAAGCTTAACTGAAGCTTATATTTAATCTATATTATATTTATTTCCACTTCAGACAGTTTTTTTTTATTTATTTTTGCACACATTCTAATATTTTATCTTCAGTTTTAATTTAATCTTATTCTCTTTTTTTTAAGATCTGCAGAAATAAAACTACTCTTTCCATGTCAATGTGTTGTATTTAGATGGTTGAGTACAGAAATAACCATCTAATTAGAATATGGTATTTCTCTCTAGCTGGAGGTGCATTCACACCTGTGCTAACTGCTTGCATATTGTCGAAATTACTTTATTTACCCACTACAGCATCACTCAATTCACTGCCACCTTTGGCCTAGTATTATCCTCCTAAACCCAAACAGCATTTTACTCCGCTGTGTTTCACCTTGTATGATCACAATGCAGCAGGCATGTCGAAACACACCTCTGTTTAAAGATGGTGAAAATGTTTGGGTGGCTCAGCCCTTTCAAATTAAATGGATGGCATCATCAAAAATGATTAAAAGGAGTGGAAGACAGCGTGTGTGTGTGAAGTGTCAAGACGAGTTGGTACAGGCTAGCTGACCTGCACAGAGAGCCAGGAAGCTTATTAGCATTTCAGCGCATCAACCTGCCTAGCCCCGAGCACTGATCTTAACATGGTCTGTCCAAACCTACAGTGCTCTCTCTCTCTCTCTCTCTCCCCCTCTCTCTCATTCCTCTTTCTCTTCCTGCATGTGCAAAAAAACATTCAAGTCAAGTTGGCGGTTCAATCAGGTCAGGAATGTTTCTGTGGGTTAATGTCAAATTGGAGCTGAAGCTTGACAGAGTGTTTGTACATGATACTCTGATACGTTTAATGCCATCCAAATGCTGCACGGGGAATAGCAAAGGTGATACCAAGTTCTCCGTTATCATCTTATGGCATCAGATTGGAGTGTCGAAATAGATTCTAGCTGTGGTTTCAGACTTACTAAGGTGGAGACCGAATTTGACTCAGGCTCATTAAAACGGTAAAACGCCTGTCATGTTTGTACCCAGCACTCATCACTTTTTATTGCGTGTTTCTCCACTCACAAGGCCAATATATGTTCTAAGGCTGATTTAGTGCCACAGCCACTGTTTACCTAAGTTAAGGAGATCTGTCTGCACTCTCTTTATTTTCTAATCTCTGTCAATCCTTTTTCTCAGAATTGTCTTTATCTGACTTGATATTGATTTAAAAGGAGATAAAGTTGAAATTTTAGTGATGACAAGTGCATAAGGACTTGCTGAAATACATATTTCATCCTCTGTGGATTTTATTCTGAAAATGATATCCATAATTGACTACACACGTTACTAAGCCTAACCATAAAGCAACAACAATTAGCAACTAGAGCAAAAACTGTACAGTACTTTCAAAGGCTTATGTATTATGCTTTTCTCTCTTTCTCCCTCCCTTTCTCTCTCTTTTGCTTTTTCCCCTCAGAGATGCGAGTGCATCACAACTGAACCTGGACACTTAATCAGTCACTGGGACGCGTCGTGTTTCGATATCCAGCATTTCATATGACTTTATTGACTCTGAGTTTTTATGCTCTTCTTCATCCTGACAGTATAAAGAATGAGCTGACGGCGCTCTTCCATGTTTGGAGGCCATTTTGTGGCTGAGCTCTGTGGTCAACAATGTGACTAATGGGAAGCCCTGGAGGAATTTCAGAGGTATCACTCAAAAACAAAGTTTTAAACAGTGGGAGCGAAGGTTGTGTTTACAGATGCACACTGACAGGAAATATTTTCACTGCTTATATTCAATGCAAACAAGATTAATTGGTTTGTAATTGCCAAACTCAAAACAAAAACTGATAATTAAACTGTCATAATGCATACTCACATACAAATGGGTATCTATTGTCCCCAGACTAGCTCTTTTCGGTGAAGTGACCTTGGGAGGGGCAGCCTGCCTGCCTACCTTATAGCTCCCAGCTCTCCACAAGCCCCCACAGAGCATCTCATTGTCTCAAATTAAAGATAAGGTCTGCCTACTCTGTGTATGGTAGCTACCCTACCTTTGGCATGTGGTCGTTGCTAATTACTTTGAGCTGTTAAGGGAGACATATCTGGGGAGACAGGCAGGAGGGAGAGACCTACAAACCCAGTTTAAAAGAAGAATCTGATTTTCCCATTGCTCCCGGTGGCTTTGTTTGACCTGTTGGATATGCATTGTTCTCATACACCCTGTTCTAGGTTGGGTAATACCTGTTGTTTTGCTCTGCCAGAATTGAATGGTAAGAAATCCTGGACATAGTGTTTGCTGTCCTGTCTCAAATATTGCATCATATTTACGTATCATAAGTAGGTAGAACTTGTTGTAATATCTGTGGCTAAACTTGCTCTGCGTTGTGATTATTAACAAAAAGAAAGAAAAGAACTAATGGTTAAAGGAATCATTAGGGAAAACAAAAGTGGCGTTAATCAATTTGAAACGGTAAATTAGCTGGTATAAATCATCGTTCGAGCTGCTGCAAACCATGGTGGTGGTGTCAGAGATCTGGTTTAGCGTGCTTGCTGCCTGGTAAACTGCTCCATTTAACTCCCCTCCGACTCCCACTGGCTCATTGCTAAATAAGGATATCAATTAGGCTAAAGCACTCAGCAAAGGCTCCCAAGTTAACCATCAGCCGAGGCATGAATGGATCTTTGGGGATATTGACTGCTGCGGCAATAGGTTTGTAAGTGGGCTGACCAAGGGGTAATTAAAGCAGCATTATCATGTTACTCCGTTTATGGTACTTCTGTGGCTCTATGCCGTCCATGAAATCAGGGGTGGAAGTTGTTTCTAGGAACAAGTAAGACAGTGGAGGAAGAAAAACGACAAAACGAGGCAATGGCTAATGTGTTACGGTTGAACTGGCTGCATCAAGTAAGACACTATTATGCTTATGCATCATAGTGATCCAATGAAAGGTGCTGTCTGGGTGTATGTAAGCGTTTGTGTATCCAGACAGTACTAATATGGCTGCCATGGCAACGCTCAAGGACTGTGGCAATGGCTTAATGATCACAAATAAATAATGCATTAAACACTGAAAATGTTGCATCTTACCTGCAGCATTAAAAATTTCAATTCAACAATACTGATTTCAATGAAAATGTCAATTCAATCAGGTTCTTAGGAGTAAGAGTAATGTCTTTACATGATGTGAAGAAAATCATCAGCAGTAAGTGCGAGCCTGCTCGCTATAAGAGGTGGCCTTGACGTATGTGCAATTACAGCATAATTACAGAGATAATTACTGTATGGGAAAGATTAATAACTTTATTAGCTAAAATGGTTCACTTTTAAAACAGGGAAATGTATATGTTGGTCTTGCAGATCTAAATTTGCTGAAAGTCAATTAACGGGTTGATTTTATATCTCATTACTCACGTGTTTCACCTTGGAAAGGCACCTTGAGAAGCTAAATTTAAAATGTAAAAAAGGTCAGGAAGTCCCTTGTACAATTAAGCCAGGAGTTTCTAAAGAATTCCATCATTACAGAGGAAATGACAAAGTGTCTATTTTGGCCAATCTAACAAGAAAGACCTACTTCAAAATTAAATTGTGTTAACTGTTGGACCAGCTTTCTCAACATGTCTCAATTACCACAGGAGGAGAGTTAACTACAGTCTGCTCTGACCATTTTTTTAATCCCTTTTCTTTCATGTTGGTGTTCATTGTTGCTCAGAGTGCTTCTGTTTTGACTGAGCAGGAATTGGCCCTTAAGCTCCTTTGAAACAATAATAACTTCTCCTCTTTAATTTAGACAACCTAGCCACATTACACCGTTGACAGGATTAGATTTGTCTTATCAAGACCTATGAACCATTTCCACATTTTTATTAAATGCATGCTGTATAATTTGTGATTTTTAGAACGTGATGTAATTATGATGTATCATTTCCCTCAAATAAAGGCCCTGTCCTCTCTTGGTGTTAATTTGAGTGTGTGTACTTTGAACTAATTGGTTGCTGTCGAAATCCCCTGAATGTGAGTAATTCGATCAGGTATTCCATAACCATTGTACAATTTAATCTGAGTAATTTAATTGGATTTGACTGCTCATTTCTGGGCCACTCTCCACTCAGTATTCAAGAACTGCAGAGCTGCAGAGGTATCCCGAGGCAAGCACACAAGCTGCCACCAGTCTCTTGCACCAATTAAGCTGGGAACTTTTTTGATATTATTCATTTAAAGTGGGTGATATCAAAAGATAAAGTGATCCAAAATGTTTAGAATTTTAATTCTGGGTCATGGTCAGCAGACACTTTTATCCACCATAGGTCTAAGGTGATATGTTTACACAGAGGGATAAACTGCATGAATGCTAGCAGTACCATCCATAGTCTTTCACTGCTCGTCCAAGCTGAACGTGCTAGTAGCTTTCATTAATGTCATTCATGCTGCACCACTTAGGACTTTATCTGTCCTTAGATGGTCAGCCATCTTATCTCAGTGATAGCTCAGGCCTGAAGACTTGACAGCAAAGACCAAAAGCAGCAGAGACAGGCTCCCCTGCCACCCTGATGTGCTGAAAAAACTGTGCAAGGACCATGCTGACAGACAGACAGCGAGTGAATAAAAAAGAGAAGGAGATAACGAAAGAGAGAGATGGAGAGACAGAGAGAATGCACTAAAGAAGAGAGAGAATCAGAGAATAGAGCTGCTGAGAAAGAGCTGCCCATGGGCAAGACTGGTGCTGTCTTGCCTGGGCCCTCCTTCTAGTGCAAGAGACAGGGATTACGCTGCCACTCTGCATCAGCATTATGTAGTATTCATAGCAGCAGGTCCTTCTAACACAATTTGTGACCTCCACCCCTGCAGAGGAATATTGGAATTTAAGAATGGGCGGCTCTGTGGGGAGTGAGCGCGTCGAGACCCCACCAAGCAACTTCCTCGTCTATTATTTCTCTTTTTATATATTGTGTAGAATGTGTCTTTTCTGGGAATTCCACAATAAAATGACTGTTATTTATCATTACCAACCTCTTTATCATTTAGTCAATATTAGGCCTCTCACTTTCTCTCTCTCCTTCCCTTCATTGCGGTCTGGGAGTCAGATATCTGTATTAGTCCCCACCTGCCTCAGGGCGAGCCGTGTCAAAAGCTAAATCATGATCAGCTATGGCTTTCTGGCTAAATTGTGTATGAAGGCCCCGGGCAGAAAAAGGTGCACATGCTCATTATTGGAGACACACAGTGAAAGAGAGTGAAGTTTACACATGCGCACTCCAGCACACGCACACAAACCAAACAGGGATACATCAAAACACTACACATATTGTATGCTAAGATTACATGGGTCATAAAAACCTGTGTAAATAGTTTAAGTGATAACTTGAATGTCTTTTTATATGCAAATCATCAGAAAATATTTGATGTTATGCTATGCTGTTTTATGCTAAAATGATTATCAGCAGTATTTATATGTTTTAAAAGTGAACAGGCACATGAAGCTAATTTAACTGACCAACTTTCATATGTGTGAGAGCAAGTTTTTCATTAAAACCTCTTTTGGTCCTGATCTGAGTCATTTGGTCTCTGCCAATGCTGAGTCTGATCTAATACTTCTCTACGTACAGTTACATTTTGTTAAGTGTGCACATGACTCATTGAAAAAACAGCGGTATCTTACTTAATCTGATTGATATGATACTATATTCTTCTTAGTATATTAAGAAGACATTTTTCTTATGCAACAAATATACTGAAATTCACCAAAGCTTTCTGATTTGGGATTTGTTCTTAGGTAAGATCAAAATCTCCACACACTCAAGACCACACTTTAACATATTTCAGTGCTGACATGCTCATTCAAAATCTTTTTGTTGATTCTAGTTGTATAATATTATAAAATTGCAATTACAAACTTATTTTTTACAAGTATTAATAATATTTAAAAAAAATAATTAATTCCATTATTTTAAAAAGCATTATGTTTTTTATTAATAATTAGCACTTTGTAGGACATCACCAAGAAACAATGTTCTGCTTCTCCATCAGTCACCACCACAGCATCCCAAGAAGACTTAGCCAAACATTTTTTTCTGATTTGAGATCAGATCTTTTTTTTTTTTTTTTTACTTCATCACTTGTGTGCGTGTGTTATTTTATCTCCAGTGTTTACGCCACTAGATTCAAGCCCTTTTATGGGTATCAGTGAGACATTTACATATTTTAAATAGGAACAACTACAACACACTTTTAACTGAACAGTGGGTTTCACCCAACCAAAGAATAAAGGTACGAACATGTCATAAATCTGAAATTTTTCTTAGGACTTTTATTTAGATCAAGTTAAATAAAAATACTACCAAAAGACATTTGGTGAATGGTGTGCAGTGAAACTTAAAATAACTGGGAGATTAGAGACTGGAGAATTTGAAACTGACATAAAATGATCACTAGACATCATGTACATTCACCGCTGGATTTTCTGGAACTTCAACATCATTTAACTCCTGATGTTGTGCAGTGGTATGTAATGAGTGGAGGATCTTATCTCACAAACAAGTCTTTGGCTATGTATCTTTAATGATATTTTAAGGCATTATTTGATAGTAACCATGAGGCCAGATGAACAAGGAGTTTGTGTTGGAAGAATCAGAGTGCAGTAAGTTAAACATGATGTGATGAACAAATACGTATGTAATGAAAGTTATCGCAACCATGACATTAACATTTATGTTACACTAACTTACAGGCCGTTTGCTACACATAATTTGCCTTGTGATCGTTTGCCGATGTTTTTCTTATAAGTTGGAGATGGGTTTTGAAGTCCCTGTATTGAGTATTTTGGATACCAGCACCAACACAGCTCACTCTGTTTGCTTGGGAGCAGCGTGTCATGTTTGTAGTTGGCTGATGCACACTGTGATGCGTTTAAAGACTGCTGAAGGTTGTGCAAACCAAAAACGTTCCCCCTCACAAGTCCAAATCCAGTCTGGAGTCCATTAACAACGAGTTGTGAGTAAAGCCAGGAGTCGATTTTTACAAGACTTGGGAATGAGTCACCAACTTCAGCGTTCATCTCTATGTCCTGTGTTTTGTATTTCAACTTCAACCAGCTCCCAGTGACTTGCATGCTGTACATGTATATAAATGTTTTTCCAGTGTAAGAACTGTGCAGGGAACACAATCCAGGGTGCAATCATGTTTTATTACATAGACAAGCCAGAAGGAGACAGGTTTACTCAATATACACACACAAAGACAATATAAAGTTTTCAGATTTGTTGAGGCATGTGAACCAGATGTAGGATTCATGCATGACTGGATACACCAACCATGATTCCTACTGTACATTTTGAGCTGGATAGCTTCCATTAGCTACTTGAGCATACAAGACTTGGTCTCCCCTTTAGGACATTATCACCTTGTCCAGTCCTCTGGAGGGCCCTTCTCTCCCCTGCGGGCCAGCACTTCCTGCTAGCGCTAATTAATTAAGAGGGCAGGTTGGCCACAGTGGAGAGCAGGCCCAGAGCCTTTTCATCTACTACCAGACAGGATGCCTAGAGACTTATCGCCGCCGCTCCCAATAATGCCATTGCACAGCCTGCAGAAGTCAGTGGAGATTTAGGAACAGGTATGCTACATATGAAAACCATACTGTACAGGGAATTAACTGGAGCTTTTGTAATAAGACTTTTTAATCACTTGCGTGCTGTCCATAACTACCTACCTGCACTGTGCCTTGTCTGTTTAGTTTCTGGTTAACCAGCACTCTATAGCTGTTAGATAACAATCTACAACAAACTATTTGATGCAAATATATTACAATACACCACATAACTCTGGTGTACAGTCCTACATCAAAACACTTGTAAATGGTTCTTATACACGGCACAAAAAAAAAGTCAGAGGCAAATAGAGCTGGGAAGCAAGCGGGGGAAATAATACGACCACATTTAATGAAAGGTTAAATTTTCATTTACTCACTATTGACTGAGCTGAAAGGGCCATTATTTACTGTATTGGCATGATGTGGCCCATTAGTGCTGTATTGGAATTGGTTTGTCTTCTTTCTCTCTCCCTTTCTCACTGACTCTGTTGTTCCGCGTTGTGAGATTGCTCCAAGCTAAAGTGTGAGAAAAGACCTGTTCGTGTGTGCATGCGTGTGTTTCCACATGCGTGTGTGTGACAAAGATATAGACATAGGCTCCAAAGTTTTCTGCTGAATTCCTTTTGTTCATTTATCCATCATCTGCATCTGCACATATAGCGCAGTGATTCGGCCATCGATCTGTTGTTCTCACGATCTCACTGACACATCAATGACAATCTAATTGTGTTCAACAGATTTTATCGGCCGCTGTCTCTGCAAAGTGACAAGACACATTGCGGCCGTGCGTAACCTAATAAAAAGGGTGCGCTGCTCAATTCAGATTAAGTCGCGAGACAGCACAGCTCCAGCAACACACGGCACATTCATTTAGAGGAGTTTTCTAATTGGGGTTGGTGCAGGAGTGCAAATGTTAGTCATAGAAACCCTCAATAAGACCATTCATTCATTTGTTTATTAGCATCTGAGTGTACACAAGACATTATTGCAATAATGAGGCAACATCTACATAATTCTACACTTAACGAAAAGGCCCCGAGGCCAAGATCACAAGATCAGATCAATAGCTTGGAGGTTAATAAGGTTGGAGACTTCTTGTCTTGTTTTGAATATTTGCTTGAAAGCAGTAAATTAAAGCAAAATTGTAATTCCTGATCTTCAGGTCACAGAACAGTAGAAACAGTTTGGTGTCTAAGTGTAATTCAAAAAACTGTGAAAAAGTGTTGACTAGGCCCTCTGTAAACCGGTGAACATTATCCATTACCCTCCGACTCTTCTGTAACCTTTCCGTTGAGTTTCTTGTAATGTTATTTTGTATTCATGTTGTAGTTTCTATCAAAGATAGCTGGGATGGTGGTGCAGTGGCAGTTGTCAACTGTGATGCCCTGCTCCTCCCTTAATTGCTGGTTCAAAACCTGGTGAGGACAGTTGTGTCTTGGGACTGATAGTTTTTTTGGATTTAATTTTACTGTGATCCACTGGATGTGATCTCCTAGTTATGATCTTGTACCATGCATATCTATGAGACTCAAACAGGTTTGATAAAATGTTAGTATTTGATGACCTGAAACTGACTTGTGTTTACGGAAATATTCAGCTTATATTGGATTCAGCACTGCTGTCACCTGACCTTGACAGTCCAAAAGTCTGGGCTTCTGCATACGGTACCTAGAAAAGTGCTCTGACAGAGGGCACCAGATGGCCTGGGCTTTAGACAGACTGGCATGGCTACACAGACTTCTCAGTGTCACTTTCACATAGGCAAGCACACACACACACACGCATTCAAGCAATTTTCAACAAACATGCACACTCATTCTCTCATCAGTGTCACATAGGTCAATGAGCGAAGTATGGAAATGCCACTGTGAGTGCCATCTGGCAAGCAGAGGTCAAGGTTACACCTTCAGGGGCTGTGACCTGAGCCAACTGAGCTCATTCACTGAACCTATATGAATTTTTATGTAGCTCAGTCAGATAAGATCTTTGTTGGTGGCTACTTAGATTGTATTTTCTTGTTGTCTATGTGATGGTTTTGTAATTGTAATACGTTTTATTTGTATTTCATAGTATTTACTTGCTTTGTATCCCACTCTTTAACATGCAGTGAACCCCAGCACTTCACTGTACTGTAGTTGCACCTACATATAATACACATACCTGCACGCTCTTCAAACCTTATGACTCCACTATTTCCCTTTGGCACGCTTTCTTTCCTCCTGTTCTCTAAACTTTACATAAACAGCATGGGGCTTTACTGCCTTGTTTTCTGTCTGTCGGTGCGCTGTGCCAGCATCCGCCACCAGCTCCCTGCCACTTTCACAGGCTGTAAACATCTGGGCAAGGCCTTTCATCTGGTCAATGTGGCAAGGGGACCCAGGGGCTCTGGATTAGCGCCATGATAAAAACAGGCTCCCGTACTTGGTTTAGCAAGCTTCAAGTCTGCCACTGTGACAGGTTGTGTTAAAGGAAGCCAAAGGAAAAAAAAAGGGCTTTACAGGCCAGCACCACAAATTAATAGTTTCCTCCAGAAAGCAAACTTGTTCCAGAGTTGGCTCATTAATTTAGCATTAAAATGGCAGGAACTATCTGACATTATGTTGCTATTTTACAAATGTTCTCAGGTTTTATGTATGTTTGTAAAGTATGCTACAAGAAATGTGATATTAGGGCAGACTATTTCATTGTGCAAAATGAGATTTTGTGTTTGTTATTGGTAATTCAGTACCAATGTACTGTAAGAGGCGTATTCCTCAAAATAAATACGACATCAAAACTAACGTGGAGTTATTCTAATTGTAACATGCATCTTCATTGTTTCTGTGGTCCCACAGATTTGTTGGGTAGTGTAATGATGAAAACATAAGACAAAAGGGCTAAGAAGCAACAAAAGTCATAAATCTCAGTCAAACTCAACTCAAGTCAAAACACTGTAAGCCCATGGCATGTACCCAGTCCTGCAGAGCTACTACATGCCTCAGGCTTTTTAAAAACATTTTAGGAAATCTTTAGAAGCAAGATGTCACTCAGCTCAAAAGACATGTCATTCACCTATCTACATACTGTAAACAGTATAGACTTCCACGAACATGGATGTGATTTTCTTTCACCACTGTGTCATGGTTGAGATGGACTGTGGTTCACCAGCATTAATATTTAAGGAAATGCATCTGGCCTCACCCTCATCCATTATTTGGGCGCTTTCTGACAATCACAGATTGTTGTCCCTGGGTGACCATAGGCAGCACCCAAATCTTACCCCACATAGTGAAAAAGCAGAGATGCTCATAGGTCTATTCTCGGTGGAGTTAGTTGTGATTGCTGGTTTAATGAGGCTTTGCCCTGGTGGGGACCTGCAGATGTAAGCACGTAGTTTGGTATGCATTTGTATGAGGTTTCATGTGATATGATAAAAATCATGTTACTCGTTGTGTTGAGTTAATTGTCCCTCTACCTGGCTGTAATGATCAGATAATATTTCCCCCGCTTGTGGATTGCCACAAGGGAAAATTTTTCTTCATTGTACTCATCACCAGTTTGAAAAGGTGTGCTTATATTCAGCATGTGCTCGGAGATCTCAACAGCAGTACATCTCAATCTCACACATGCAGACTCACATACCTGGAAATGATTTCGGCGACTCAAGGGAATGTGGCCCAATCGACATCCCTGTTCTGACACTGAGAAGCAGCACTCTGCTCCCCCCTACCACCACCTCTGTGTCCTGTGTCTGGGGCCCTTAATGCATCCCCAGACCCTAACCAGAGCAGAGGCTCTACAACATGCTGGAGCAAATCAAGTATTGACCTGAAGCAGTTATGTGCTGTAGAACATTATATTCTCATCCGGGTGGCGTGGTGACTGTAAAGAACACTCTGTTTGCTGTGAAACATGACTTTGCTTATGCACTCTGCTGCACACCCAGGCGCCCACAACACTCGTACATCAAGCGCCAGCCTTGTCGCTTGCTTTATTGAGAGGGAAAACAGAGGGTTGAGCTGGTTGGAATCATTTTTTCTCCGGATGATTTTTCACACCAGCACCAAAAGCTTTCCTTTTGGGGTTTTGGGGTGGCTGAGGAAGAGAGAACAGGCGATAAAATTGATGAATAGCAGATTGATGGATTTCATTCCTCTGCTGAGGAAAAAAAACAAGAGGGATGTACATGGGGTATTTTATGTTTGAGAGTTGGAAGAAGTTACTTGTGACTGATGAAGACACATGCCTGTTCATTTCCATAGACCGGTGACTATAGTAGTAGTAAGAACTGTTATTTTACAGGTACAAAAAGAAACAGGGAAATTTAGAGGAATCATCTTTGGGATCATCATCTCCTAAAAACACTTCCTTAAACCAGTATAAAATTTGGATTCTTTCTCAAACTTACTTTCTCTACCACTAAGATCCAAAGACAAACCTTTTTTGACTTATAAATAGTATCAGATACTTTTGTTAAACATTCTTAGTATATAATGATGAATAATGAATATTACGTTTCTCAAGAACCTCTCATTTTTGGTCACTCAAAGATTGATTTTATTTCTGTCTTTATATCTCAGTTGGTTACTGCTGTATATTTCTCCTAATGGGAGAAATATTTAAATGGTGACTTCACTGATTTTCAGATCCTTCCTATGGTTCTAGTTTGTATATGAATTCTTCTGTCTTCAGCTTCTGTCTACAATCCAGAACATACCTATACATGTTTAGATAATATTCAAGGTGCAGTCACATGAGAGGCGTGTGTGTCTTTCTTTGATCTATTCTAAACAACTAAACAAAAAATGGTTTGGTTATACTATATTAATTTGTACTGTCTCTTTAATGAATATTGAATCATTTAAATATTTTTTTGCAGAATACAGCTGACTGAGCGCTACCCTGCTGTTTGCCACCAAATGATCTGACTCTAATGGGTAGTTCAGTCAAGCTTTTTACTCCACACTCGACAAATTAAGCTATCGGATGTGCACTTATCCAGTTTTCCAGAAACTTGTTGGTTTTACAATTAGGGGTGGCTTGATACCACTTTTTCATGTCCGATACTGATCCTGTGACCAAAACCTTAAGTATCTACCGATATTGATACAGTTCCAATACCATCTATTTCCTTTTCTTAAATAATGAAGGTGTTAAAAACACATTTGTTGAGAGGATGCAGTGTTATCGACATCTAAAAAGCATACATAGGTTATATCTCTGCTTGGGAGCCTATTTCTTTTACCCACCGCAGTTAACGTGGAAACACTTTAAACCATCACGAGACAAAAGCTGAATGCAACTGACCTACTAACTAGCATAAACAGAAATGCAGAAATGGACAAAAGTCTAATCAGGCCCACTTGCATGGTGGACACTTCTGAACACTGCGTAGCGGTGTTGTCCGGCCACTTAGTCCATGCCAGATCGTCCTCACACACGACAAGAGGAATGTGTGAGTTTGCAATCTGACGCTGCTGCTGTGCTGCTTGTTTCATTTAATTATTTACTGCCCCCACAACTAAAGCTCCAGATATTTGCCAAATAACAGAACTAACAGAAAAGTCCTGGAGCCCAGAAAGAAGTATTCAGGAGAGCCCCACTCATTTGCTCGTACTTATCTGAGATAACCGTGCTTGGTTAGCTATGCTATGAGAAACGCTAAATATTCCATTAGGCATTGAAAACCCATATTTCTGACGCTGCTGCCACATCTCAAAACGCTGAGAATGAATGAAGATAAAGTTATTTGGAGGGGTTGGAGAAGGAGGTCGAGACTACAACCAACAGTGTTTAAGCTGTAAAACTCACCTGGAGTATAGAAGCAGAAAAATACCTTCATAGGAAATCTATTCCCCAAACTAGAACCATAACAGGCAAGTGAAAATCAGTGAAGTCAGCCTTTAATCAAATGATTTGAATTGCACACATGAGCTGATATAATACTAAACTATTATTGCATTTATTATTATATACTATTGCAGGAGTGGATAATTAAAAAATATATAATAATTATCAGTCTCATCACTGATGTGCTAATTCAGTTCTGAAGCATATATATGTCATTTCTAGAAGTAAATGTAAACGACATTTAGTTCAGTTTGTCTTTCTGTTTTCATGCTGTTTGAATACACTACTCAGGTAAAGGTTATACAACGTCCTGGCAGTTAAACACTAAACAGCAGCTTGGTTCTATTTTAATCAATTGCATTTTAATACAAAAAAAAAAATTTAATCACAAAAGCTAATTTTTCACCCTTGCACCCATTCTCCCAGTCAATAGGAGGCCTTAGACTTTAATAATGAGCCATTAAGCAATGTGTTTAGTAAATTGATCTGTGAAGAAACACACAATCACCAACAGCCACTAATGAGTTCCCATTTGTCTCAGAGACTGGGGAAGAGACAGAGGGAGCTGAGCAGCCATTCATCCCTCTTTGCTTCTCTGTGTTTCATTCATTTAGTCCGCCGGTCCACCTCTTTTCTATTCTGCTTGCTTTCCCTCTCAAAATCCATTCCTCTTCCCTGTTTCATCCACAACAAATGTCTGTATCTATCTCCTGCTATGTTATTTTCTCTCTTTTTCTCTAACTGTCCTCCCCTCTCCCTCCCATCCCTCCTAAAGGACACAGGTGACTGAACCCATGACTGTCCTGGCGTCAGAGGATGATACATAACAGCTCAGCCTCAAATGACAAATCCAGCCGACACTGGGCTGAGAAGAGACATATTGATTTTTCAATGATTAATAAGTGGAAAATAATTGTGTTTCATTAAGATGGATGGAGTTTCATTTAGTCCTGTCTCCTCTTCTTCACTTCAGCGCCAGGCAGGCAATCAAGTCTGCCACTACTGCAGCCCGTTAGTCTGCTATGACAACAAGGCCAGCCACATGTGTTTCTGTGTGTTTGTGTATTTGTGCGCTGCTGCAGTTAGAGTACTGGGAAAAGGACAACAATGTGAAAAGGAGATGATAGCCTATCTCTCAAAGGGGTACACATTTACTGGCAGCAATAGCGGGGCATATACACACAGCATAGAGAGATCACATGTCGACCACATGAACTCAACTTCTCATCCGGTGAATATTTCGACAACACTGATTGTGTTTACATACATGGATATTTCCCCTCTGATCTAGATTTTGCATCCTGGTCTTGGGTCAACACATTGGAAATATTAACACTTGGTTAGAATAATCCTGGTTAGCTCATATCTTTATTTTGGGAACCCAGAAACCAGAAACCAGGCATGATGATGGCCCACCAAATGTCGGTGCCTCACAATCAAAGAGCCTCTTTCTAGACTCACACACCATTTTGTGGTTATTTAGATCACAGAAGAGGAAGAAAGAACTGTTTCCTCGCTGATAGTAGACTTAACGTACTGTACACCATAATGAATGAGGGACAAAACTAATGACAACAAAACCCTTTCTTCCTTAGTGATCTTACCTATACATAGTAAGTGTTACAAGCCAATAGATGTTACTTAATAATAGGAAATGTGGAAATTCACTAACTGAAGTAAAAGTTGATAAAGTTGAGGGGATATGCGTAACCTATAGATTTACTCAGATAAATATCACAGGAAATCTGTTTTAGTGTAGATTGTATGTGCAAACATTGTGGGTAGATTCTTATTTATTACTGTTCAGTACTTAGTGGGTGATAGATTAATGCTGGCCACAGGCCAAGTGTTTGCAAATTTTGTTAGTGGACATCCTTATCATGGGGTGCATCGTTAGGAAATTACACAGACGCAGTGAAAAGAATATTTTTTTCACAATTTAGCAGTTCACAGCTTTTCAACATTTCAAATAAAGATCATACAGCAGACACAGAATAACATTTTATTGTAAACCCACACTCCACATTTACATCTGCAGTACATGATACGAAAACACGAACATGAGGGATAAAGACGAAGAGAGGGCCTTGTTTTAAATGAAGGTGTCAGGGGAATGGGGGGGAGGGTTGCAGCAACCTGGTTTTCCATCCTAGCATCCCTGTGTATGACTTTAATGTTCCTATAATGACATCCCGTCCAAGTTTGTGTTATGGACCATCAACAATCATAATTGTAAAGTGATTCATTGACTGATGTTGTCAACATTGCTACTGTCAAGAGAAACTGATACCAGAGAAGGAGAATAAGGACATTTAATGAATATATCAATTACGAGTGACAGGTGACTACTCCTGGTTGCCTTCATTTGTTTTGCTACACCATATTCTGCCAAAGTGAGCAAGAGAACAATACAATTAACAGCAAGTTATAGTAATCATGTTATAAAAACAAAAAACTGTAATATTTTCATTACTTTTATTTATGAACTTGCTATTAGATTTAAACATTAAATTGCACATTTTGATATTAATATTAAATATCTGTTTAATGTTACCAGTATTGGACCTCATAACCCTGCACTTGCACACACTCTGTCTCTGTGGATGCTAAAAGAACAGCATATGACAACACAGAACTTGTGTGCCACCTTTGCTCATATCAGGGACATCATAGATGGGAGCATCATATTGCTGGGACCCAATTTGTTGTCTTTCACCTTTTGTGGGTGTTTGTCTTTGTGTCTGTGTATAATCACCTACACACTTCACAGGGAAACACTAGCGATACATCACCCAAATGAGGTCCAGTTGCGACCATGATCCATCACACAGTGTCTAGTCTAACAGCAAAGGTAATGAGAAAGGAGCCTATGCAACATTGATGGGGCCTGGCTGCCAACATCATATGGTATTGATGTCTGACTGAAGGAGTGACCATAACTATTAGTGTGTTTCAGGATATGAAAAGGACAAAGACATGGTGTGGATGCACATTTTAAGGCTTTAACATTAGCTTGCTCATATGCTGTATGTGTGTGTCCGCAGGTGCATCTAAGTGCAAGGAGTGTCTAACTGTGTGTCCGCACACACTCATCTCGTGCATACACCTGTCATCCTCACCCAGTTCGGGGACTGAAAACCTGGCCAAAATGCAATTAAAGGGGCACTGTGGAGCTCCATTGTCAAATCACACCAGGGCTACCTCTCGCTGCCTGCTGCATTAATAGGGTTTCAATTGCCAGCGCCCACTTCTTAATGGCTGATTTATTTCATTTTAATACCCTTGTCAGGAGGGACGGCTTTGACTGAGGGTCGCATAACAGGGGGCCATTTTCCCCCCATTCTCCAGCGGGAATGGTTGGCCCTAAAAATCTCCACTTAATATGTGGGCTACAACTGTTTTGAGTGAGGCTGTGCAGGCGAAAGGAGGCTGGGGATTGGGATATCTGAATACAAGCTGTGTTATACAGAGTACTCATAAGTATTAAAAATCACTTACATGCAACTGAACACACTGGAAAGTTGAAGCTGGTTGAAGTTGTAGTAAAACATATTTATATCAAGAAAAGGGGGTAACGGTATGAACCAGAATCCTACATCATTAGTTAAAATGAGGAAACATAAATTATCTGGGAGATAACAAATCCCTTATTCGTGCGGTAATATCTAAATGTAGTGAAGCATTCCAGCATCACTGTCTTTGTCTTCATCTCTCTCTGTCTTGAATTGTAGGACAATGGCAACCCTGTTCCCAAGAGAAACTCAATTGACTGGAACCTCTGTCATTTAACACACTATTAATTGACTAATGTGCATCACATTGCTATGCGGCATAGGTAGATGAGGACTATGGGGCCTTATCAGAGGGGATTATGGGAAATTAGCTGAAGCAGTGACAAAACAGGCTCGTTTCTGCCTTTTCTCAGCATCACAGGAGCGTACATTCTGCTGTGGCAGAGCGGATGTTGCTGTTTGAGATTATTTGCACAAAAGCGATTATTCTAATCACTTAATTCTGGTATTATGAGACATCTGCTCTGTTAAGCTTTATATTTCCATTTCCCCAGACAACTGTGTGCAGAGAAGACTTCATCAATATAATTACTCACTACATTGTTTTACTCAAACAACGCCTGTATGATTAATGAATAGGCAAGAGACAGTGTACAGCCATAATTCTCACAAATCAATTACTGGTGCTAAGGAGGCCTGTGCTGCAGATCAGCCATAATATAGTTAATCATACACTTTCAATGGAATGTATTAATTCAGTCATTCAGTGTGTAGGTGTGATAATCAACACTACTGTATTAAGTGTACTGTGTGCATGTTAGAGGTGGTAATAATGCATATGATACAGTTCAAACATTGTGGTGATCTCAACTCTTTTACAAGAAGAAGGCGAGTTTATGAATGTGTGGCGCACAATTGCAACACACACACACTGACCCAGCCACACGTCTTCTTACAAATAAACAGACATCCAAAATATCAATAAAGTCATTATTTCAATTATGCTCTTTGGGGTGTCAAATAAAGTATATCCTGATTATGGAGCTGTGATCCATCCATCTCGGCTCACTCGTCATTCTGGCCTAACGGCTCTAATTAGCTTTCTGTCTATAGACTAATCTTTCATTCATCAATCAATTGATTTCCCTGTCTTCATTACTACTAGGCTGACATTGTGTCGCTGTGTTGAAAGCAGGGATAGCCAATCCTGAGCAAAAGGTTAAACATGTTAGGTTTGGCAACGAGCAGCAGACGAGCCATTGTTTGGGATAGGTTTATAAATGAATATGTCATGACCAGCTTTTCTTTCAGTGGGAAGCCATTAATACTTACATACAGCTGAGAACATATGAGCTCGGAATGAACATAAAATCAATTAAAGTAGTTGCTTTGTGTCTGCCTAAACACATATAATAAGCTGCTATTAATGCTGCAAATGTATTAAATCACTCAGAAGCCAAAAACATTGTGTTAATTGCAATTTTTGCACTATAGTAAGAATTACACAACTTTTACAAGTTTTTCATTTTAATTGAATGTATAAAACAAATAACTGTTATGTTGGCCAACACTTTTAAAACCTTGCAAAAACACGTTTCCATAATTCCACTGCTACGTATTTGCGATAATCCAACTTTTTCATCCCCTCTATAAGAAATTGTCACTTTATTTCCTCTGTGCTCCAACCACTGACATGCAACGCCAGTTACAGTCCAAAGAAGAGATTACTTCGGTTTTAGCAGTGCTAACCTCTGCACATGCCATCAATGAGAAAATCAGCAGTTGTACATGCATTTGTTTATAACTGCTCTAAATGATGGATTAGATTGCACAGATAGCTGTAACTATTGGAAAACCATTAACATTACAACACTATCCATACACTATAACATAATTTGTATCCACTATAACATCCTTTGGAGCATGCTAGCTTGCTAAATATACATCCACTTGCATTGCGCTTAGGTTATCATCATTCTAGATTTATTTTTATCCACTTTTTCCCTGATTCCCTATGTCTCACTTTTTTTTCCTACACAAAGACTTATGGATTTACAGTAATGCAGAGTGCATGGGAACAGCCATGGCATGCATTGTCTCCGTTTGACAGCGTCTCAATAGATAATCTCTAAGTGTCTTGGAATTCGTTCGATCTGTTAAGCACAATGGAATATATTTACTGCTTTTTCACTTTGCCTTGGGCTTCTGTCATTGAACACAGCATTGAAAGTGGCAGCATGTTAAAAGCAACGTAATCACATGCTATCTGGTGGTTTATGAGAACTGAAAAGCATTTTGTTTACCTTGGAGAAGAGGCAATTTATTTGTAGTTCACAGCAATACAGCTTTGTGAATGTAGGTGTATTTCAAGACAAACTGATGAATCCTAATGGATGCAGTTGACAGCAGTAGTTTGAATGTAAGGTACAACTGTACTTCTGTAATTAGCATTAACAAAAGCAGCCGGTATCCAGACTTAAGAGCTAAAGTCAGCTCAAGTGTTCATTCAACACCTAGGATTCCATGTTCATCCAGGAATCTAGTGAAGAGGATTCACAGTAATACACTTAAGCACAGCTTCTGTCCTACAGTATCCCAGTTTATCTAGGAAAATACATACACACACTAGGCTTACAAGACTGTGCACTCCATTAAGCTCATGCTGTCATATGCAACATTAAAGCACATAAGCATATGATATTAAAGCCTTTGATGAACACATACGTTTTTAAAACACTGTTGATAATGTCAATGCTATATGATTTATTGGTTTCCTGAAATATTACACAATTTATTTAATTGCCAGTCATGTCCTCCTGCCTAGATGATGCCAAGTCCACGACAACAGTATATAAAGGTTTGTCAAAGGTGAAAAAATAGTGTCTGCTTTGCATATAAATGAAAAATGGTACATTTATGAAATATTCATTCAGTCATCATCAGTGCTTTCTATTTTAGACTTAAAAAGTGTCACCCCCTACCTGCAACAGTTGAATGAGTCGTTCTGAAATGAACAGTGGTGTACTGTGACAAAGTTTTGTGTTTTGTCACAAACACAAATCCATTCACGCCAACACCTGCCTTATGTAGACTTCTTATGTAGATCTACCTAACTTTGTTCCTTTGCCACTGTCATAATCAGTATGGTAATGGATGATAAATGTAATCAAATAATAAAACTAATTATGGGTTATAATAAGCTGCTTGCACAGAGAGTTGTTTTATAGAGGAGCATAAGTTTGCTAACCCACATTACCAATCAATAGTTTGGGGTCACTTCCTTGTTTTTGAAAGTAATGCAGTTATTTATAAAAAAAAAGAAAGTGGTCAATACAAAACATGGTGACTATAAAATTATTACCTCAAATTGAAACAACCTAAAACTAAATTTGATCTGTTATCTGTATTGTCACTGGATTAAAAACTACAACTAAATCAACATCAAAATACAACCAAGAAATACAAGCTTGTCTCCAAAACATTACATTACGTTCCTATGCAACTAAACTGCACACATGATTAAGATTTTACAGGGAACTTAGTGATTATGTTCCAACGGAACACATTTTTTAGAAGAATGAAACACAACATTTATTAATGGAAAAAAGATCCACACCGAGGAGATTAGTGAGGGCAGCACATGCACAAAGCACAGGAACATTTTATTTCCTATCAACATGTTCAACATGTTATTTATCACCACTATCTTAATCTTATCTTAACTATATTAACAAAAAATGTAATCAAGTTACAAAAAACTTTGTTTTATATGGTACCTTTATACTGTAGGTTGCAAAATACTTTAAGTGCTGCTGCTCTGCTTACGTCTAAGTCACAGCGTAGCAGCAGAAGATACAGCCTCGTCTTTAGCTGTGGTGGTTAGTGGGTGGATAAGGAAATGAACAATCAAGATTTGTTGTAATCTTTGCTTTATACCATGTCAAGTCCAAAATAACAAGAAGAATATGACGGCAAGACACTGTGAACCGCCATAAGACAACTTACATGTCAGTTACACTGCTGTCACTGTATGTGGCACGACACAACCCCCCCCCACACACACACACACACAAACACACACACCCTCCTCCAAAATGGTAAAAAAACAAGGCAGATTTCTTTCTTCTGCTCATTTCTGCAAAGAGCAGTGGCGTTGCATGATTAGTGGTAACTATTTACAGTAGAGACGTTTGCTAATCAACCTTTAGAGTTATGCTGCAGATCTGGGAGCAATTATGTCCACACATACACACACACACACACACACACACACACACAAAGGCACATACACCTGTACAGATCCACGCATACTTTCACACACACAAGCATACACACTGTTAGGAACACATCAATTACTAGAGCCAGCGTTTTACATTTAATCTTCTTATTGGATCCTTGTTAATGTTAACCACTTCCTTCCCCTGCAGTTTATTTTGCTTTTGTGCCTGTGGCCTCTGCTCTCAGCGAGCGTTCGTGGACCAGATCATCCATAACATGCACTGACAGACAGAGGGAGACATACACACGGAGCAGCTGGCTTTTCCGAAAGCATTGTAGCACTTTGACAGGAAATAAAAGTGATGCATCCGAGGACAATTGTGTCTATTTTTTTCTTTACCCTTAAACACACACACTCCACAGTTTACCCTCACAATACTCTAAACGAAACATTTACTAAACAAGGTTTTCTGAATCACCTGACCACAGTTTATCTTCTCATAGACATTTCGCCGCTGGGTTTATCTTTGTTACAGTTAAGGTAATGATGTTTTTGTCAAAAGATGACGAAGTTGTTTTTCCCAGAAGTACCTTGCTAAGACCATTCCTTTCCATTGTGAGTCAGTGGTAAAAGAGAAATGATCTGTGAGATGAGAAACTCGTGTGAACCATTGCCCAGACTTTTGGTGTTGTTTCAGGAGACCTCAAAGAACTGATAGGAAACCATTATGTGCGGAATCAGTGTTAATGGCATCAACACAGCTAATGTCCAAAAGCGGGAATAAAGCTGATTCTGACCAGAAGACTATTATCAAACCTATAAAGCAAGAAGGAAAATAAAAGAGATCGTAATGTAAGAACTATAATCATGCACATTTAATCCTGTAATATTTATTATTGCTTATTTTGCACATAATCATTGCACCACACTGTTCATACCCACTTGTAAT
>JAUYWH010000012.1:23845972-23895658 GCA_034779795.1 Ctenopoma multispine | reverse complement strand
CACTTCTGGTTAGACCTAAACTGCATTTCGTTGCCCTGTACTTGTACATGTGTAATGACAATAAAGTTGAATCTAAAGTTGAATCTAATATGTGATTTTTTGCTGACTTTCTGAGTGAATCAGAAAAGTTCCCACCACTTATCAAACAACCAAACCACTCAACCCCTCCTTTTAGTCCACAATGGTGCAGCATTTTCCCTTTCTAATTACGTAATCAATGGCCTTTAAAAGGTACAAGCAAATCACCATCACAGCGAGCTGCTGACCCTCTCTGCGAACCTTTGAGGCTTAGAAAAACGAGATTTGTACCAATCAGGGAGAGCTGACGCTTGACTTGGAGCCGCGGACAGAGAGTCAGGACCCCTAATTAGGACTCCTAACCCCTTACTGACAGACAGATTTGTTTTTGCCTTGCCTAGTGTTTGGCCAAGATCTGCTGGGACCCCCAGATCAGCAGATATGCGTCGGGAACTACCAGCATCCAGCGATTGGCGTTCATTAACTGACTTGTTCAAACAAAACACAATCAAACCCCAAAAGCTGCCTCAGCGCACAATCCAAATAATAGAAATAATAGGTCTTTTCCTCTTAATTTTTACCCCACAAAGAGCCAGGAATACTGCTCATACTGCAGGAATTATTGGCGGTAATTATGCTAAAAATACATTCAGACAAAGAGAAAGGCAATGTAGAGTCACTTTAAAGTCAAATAAAGGCTCAGTTTTGAGTTTTGTATTAACATAAACTGCACATAGTCAATATGACAGTTTTGAAAAGGAAGCATGGAGTCTGCATGCCGGTAATAATAATCAATCTGACGCATTTCATTTCAGGCATGGCGGGCTTTTAGGGTAAAGACTGAATCCAGACCATCATTGCTTCCTATTAGGCATCTCTGGTATTTTCCAAACAGCTGCCTTTGATTATTCGTAGCAGGGGCTGCCACAATACTGCCATGAGATAGCATCAGCTGCCTCCAATAGTGCAGCCAGGGACAGGCAGCAAGGACAGGATGCAGATGCAAACTCAGTCAGAGGGGTGTACACACAGAGACACACGCATACAGATGCCAAGTAAAGACAAAGGCCAAATGGCATGGAGGAGGAGGAGGGGATGGCCTGCAGTGGCTCTTCGGGGCTTCCTGTCTTTTTTTCAGTCCCTGGAGGCCAAAGATACTTCCCACGGCTGGTCACGCTCATCCAGACCATTTTAGAATCCAAACCTTTATTTGATGTCATACGCCACACCAAC
This sequence comes from Ctenopoma multispine, assembly GCA_034779795.1. NCBI lineage: Eukaryota > Metazoa > Chordata > Actinopteri > Anabantiformes > Anabantidae > Ctenopoma > Ctenopoma multispine. The sequence goes on along the minus strand of JAUYWH010000012.1, from coordinate 23,894,407 downwards.
ACCAGCCAGACTCACTTCTGCTCCTTGACTTGTCTAAAGCAACTGAATGATGCTTTTGTGAAAAGTGGTCTCATTTGCACAGTGAAACCACAATAGTGCAGACATAAAAGCATAATCATTTCAGATTTCAGCATTCAGTTACTGCATTTTTAATACATTAAGCCATAATAGTCTTTTAAGAAGACACAGATGTCTCTGTGGGTTGTGTTCCATAAAATCTAATCTGATTAGAGATAAATTAAGGTGAGTTTGAAATTATAATAATTGTGAGTCATTGCCTTTGCTTCAAATAGCCACCTTAATGTCAGGATACACAACAATATTTAGGAAACCGATAATCAATTACAGCATTAGATTATGCCATACAATCTCCGTAATGATTCCAAATGGTGTTCTAGTCTGATTAAAATGCCAAGGTGAGGTATTTTACCACCATCTGTTGAATGGAGCTATATTGAAAATAGACTCGAGGAAGTAGGGGTTCGGCGTGTGTGGGGCTGATGTTGATGTCGACATGTTGCTCATAGCCTTTTCCATTTTGGATCAAACTGCGATGAAACTTCCCCCCGCTGCTTCTCTTTACAGCAGGTGCTTCATGGTGTGTGCTGTTCTAAACTCAACCCCTTTTACCCACTGACATTTAGCAGACACACGCATTTTGATCCCCCGCTGCCACGCTGCCAAACGTTGAAAGACAACGAGGAACATAAAGAGCACGTATTTACTTAGAGCGAGGCAACGACGCTGCAAAGGGGGTAAAGAGAAAAGAAAAGAGAGACAGAAAGAGAGGTTAGGAGGGAAAAAAGTCAGCGGGGACGTATCTGCATCCGTAGAAATCTCAATCAAAGTGGATTTGTGACCTCACGTCTTAGTCATTGGCGCTTTTCAGAAAGCAGTTGGGGGTGAAAAGCACTTGAGCAGCACTCAACATGCCAGCTATCAAGCCTCTCTGTTCACAATGGCATTTGGTAAATAATCACTTTGTTATTGGTCTTAAATAGTGCCTAATTAAAACAGTGACCTCGGCCAGGCACTCTTTTCCTATACCTAAAATAAACAGGAAAAATCTGTTTAATTGCAGCTGTAAAAAAGAGCAGATTTTTTTTTTGAAGGGGGTGGGGTTAAATGACCCTCTTTGAAACAAATGAATCCTCAGGGGAATCCGGCTCAAATGGATGCTTAAATGCAAACGGTAGTCAGTCCACTCACAACAGAGGTTCAGAACCACACTGCCCCTCAGTCCCTGATGAAATCCTATAAAATCAAATCAAAGAATCTGACATTTTCACTAACCAGAGGTCCTGGCTCTGATTCCGCTACAATAACAAACGGGCTAATGGGACAAATTGAAATGAAAGTTGTAAATGAAACTCACGTTCAAAATTTCTCTGATCAGAGAGAGGGAGGAAGGCAGAATGAGTGAGAGAGAAAGAGACCTGAAGGGAGAAGAGAGAGAGAGAGAAGATTAGTGGTTAGGTGAAAATGTTTATTTTCACACTTCAGAGTTCCCAGCTCAGTGTGTGTGTGTTTAAGATCAACAGACCTTGTGATGAACAACCTGTTCCATTCTGAAAATACATTCTGTGAAACACAACAGTCCTCTGTAGAAACCCTGCAAAGCACTGACTGGGGAGTATTGAATTGCAACTCTAGTATATACTGTGAAGCAAGAGAAATACACATCTACTCTCCTTTCAGAAGATGTCCCTTTTATCTGCAAGTCTCAACCTAGACACACAGACACAAATTGCGCCTCAAAAACCCGCTGAATCAGTTCTGCAATGTGCTGAACCGCACCTCCACATCATGGCTGGTTACCACAGTTTGCTGTGTGTGCAGCAACTGCACGGTACAGTCAACTGTAACCACTTTACAAATAATTTGTGTGACAATTGTCCTGAGCTGCAAATCTTTGCACTTACTGCAGGTATTTAGTGTGGCTCCTGTTCTAAGGACAGTGGCTGAATTTCATGTAATAACAGCAACAACGAGAAAAAATATATTATAATGGTTGTATTTTTGTGGTACATTATGATAATTTGTTAGTTTAAGTTCCACACACACACACACACATTTAGAATATGACTCTGTGTCCACTGTCTGAATGTGTAATCAGCCTTTGGATTGAACTTTATATTCTGAGATCAGCAGAGACGTGACCTCCAGTGGCCTTTGACGTATGATTGAAGTGACAGTGATGTGGGCCACCAAGATTTCTCCTCTGTAAAAGCCCTTATTCTAAGTACCAAGAGATGGCAGTATTTCACAGAATATGTGGCAGCAAGCGGGGAGGTGGGGGATTAGCAGGAGCCAATGCAGCACCACTGGTTTACAGCTTCTTCTGCGTGAATTGAAAAAAAAAAGAGAAAATCTTATGAGGACTTGTAAAGGAATATCTAAGGAGAATATTATCATCCCGTTGCCTGTTACATCTCTATATGTCTCTTTTTAATATTTACATCTCCCTGCTGGATTGAATACCGCTACTGGCCCTCTGTTCCTGTGTGTGTTTAAAAGATAAAAAAAGTGAGTTGTAAATGTTGATGAAGTAATATACTGAATCCGAGTCTATTTATTTGCTAAACAGCTGGAGCCGTTTCCTGTGTGTCGGGTTTACTGAGAAAGGTTATGACTCGATCTTTTATCACACGAGTCAGTCATCAACTATTACAATTAAATGGTTTATTTAGTGATGAGAAATAACACATATGGTATACTGTAGTTCAAAATATGTATTTTTATTAATGCAGTATATAATAAAAAAATCAGCTTGTAATTATTTTTTATTAAACACGTAAAGTGAAAAACTATTTTCCTCTTGCACAGCTCCCATCCCATTGATAGTTGTGTGATCTGATATTAGATTTACACTTTCTGGCTGAGAGATCAGTAGTATCCAGCGTGGAGACACACTTATTTGTGCCCTTGAATGAGATATTTGTGAACCATGGATTAAGAGGCAGCTGCTCAAATGTTAGAGAAGGAAATCAAATCTAAATAAACAAGTTGCACCAAATGTTTCAACGGCTGTCAAGAGACTTGCTCCCCTCCTTCTCCCCGGCTGTGGACAGCCCACTCTGGTGAATGGAACATTTTTATGGAGGAATACCAAAATAAAAGAAAGTTGTTTTTATTGCAGTTTGCATATATATGTATTTGCCCCCATTTGTCTAAATGTGTGTAGTCTGGTAATTACAAAACTTTATATTTTTGGGTTGATTCATTTATTTTATTGTTGATGCAGTAAGTGTTTGACTTTGTGAATAAATAAATGAGACATAGTCTCATATGTATAATTACATAGTGTATCAGTAGGTGCATGCTCTCATAAAAGCATCAAATGACATATGTTATGATGTCAGTGTGTAATTGTCCTTTTTTTTTAGTGTTTCCTAGTGTCCTGTGCATTCCTGCGTTTCTTTACATGTGTGTGTGTTACAGTGCGTAGAGGGTAGAAGTCAGGCCTAGGCCTTTGTAATGAGCAGCCTGGGTTCTTTCTGGTTCAGCTGCTCCTCTCCCTTATTTCACGCTGCGCTGCTCACCAACTCCAGCGGCCCAGTGACTAGAGTCCTGCCTCTCCCCCTCTCGTCCTCCCTCTGTCCTCTGTGGTCTCTCTTTACCTTCTCTTGTCCCTTTTTCTAAATTCTCTTAACTCACCGTACTCCCCCTGTTTCCCTTTATTTCCTTATAATACCTGTCAATCTTCTGTCTCTTCCTCTTTTACCCTCTTTCCCATTTCTCTCTGCGTGTGTGTTTGTGTGTGTGTTGCTGCTCCCAAAAGTCTCTGAAGGGGTGGTGGTGGGTGGTGGTGAAGGAGCATGCATGAATGGTCACTACTGCTCCATACCATTCATTCCAGTCAGCGGAGGGAACTGCCCTCTAACAATCCACCTCACCTCCTCCTTATCCTCCACAGCCATCACCACCTCCTCCATAGGACTCTGTGGAGCAAAGGGACCTGGGCTGCTTTAGTATATAGTGTCTTAACAAGTTGTTGCTACACACACACTGTGCACACACACACACACACTTGTATTTTCGATCCCTTCTTCCATCTCCATTCATCTCCTGTATCTCATTTAAAGGCCACATTTTAAGGAGTCTTGTTTATCACCGTTCACTCTTTCTTCTTTTCATTTCTATGATCTTATGTATTAGTACAGTTAAAGCCGCTCACACATACACTGTACTAGTAGCAGCAAAAGTTATGGATTAGAATGAGATGGTTGAGTACTTTCTATCCATCCAGTGCATTTGCCCACTGAAGCTTAGAGTGCAGATGCTGCCAGTGAAGTGGTGGAGCCTCACTATATTCCTGCACACACACACACGCACACACACACATTCAGTGAGTGCATTGAAAAGATGAAGGCATGGACAAATATGGTGTATTATTAGAATAGTAATAAAAGAGGAGGAAATGTGACTACGCCTTGACTTATTTTTCTTTCTTTTGATGACGGGGAAGAAAGGATGTTACTCAAAGGGTCCAATAAAGGCAGGCTTCTCTGAGTGGAGGCAGAGCAACGTGTTTTTGAACTGTGGGGGAAGAAAGCTCCCAGGCCACTCTGTTGAATTGGTGGGAATGTGTCAGTTATCGAGGTAAAGGTGTGCTGTTGAATTTATAGTTTTTTGAGTGACATTTTGGAGGCAACTTCCAACACCCGTAAAAAATGTGTCTTTCTTTCTTTCTTTTTTTTTTTTTTTTTTTTTTTTATGGCTAGAGCTGATTAATATGTTAAGACATTTATCAATTGCTGTTGACAGATACCTTGTAAAATCTGCAGACTGGATTATTGGTTCAGGCTGGCAGTTAGCTCTCAAAAACAGTTTTAAAAAAAAACTTTCTTTTAAATTTTTAGAAGCGGAAATATCCCAAAGCTTTGATGTTTTTGTTTTGTGTATTAATCAAATTTCTTAACTTTTATCATCAATATCAACACAAATATGGAAATATGAACTTTTTTTTTGTGTGAGTGTGAGGTTTTCATTTTTTACAGTACGGGCATTGAAGTTAATATTGTAACTGTTTTATCACTGTTTCCATAACAGATACTGTAGCATAACATGATACGACAAGTATGAAAGAGTGTTTGTGGTATATGAGTCATCTAATGATCAGCATTAATGAATTTAATTAATATGACAACACCAATTGTTTAATCAACAGTTCCATGGTAATTTCACTATAATTTCGTGTATAATAACGTGTGATAGCCCAACGTAACTTTAAGAATAAGTTTTGTTAGAGCTCATTTTGTGGTATAATGTGTCAAATGTCAAATGTCTTAATTAGGTGCAGAGCTCTTCACACCTTGCTCCCTGTGACAGCGATCCTCAGAGAATGAATCAATTTACACCACACTATGGATATTAAAGCAGGTGATAAATATAATCGTCTCTGGTGATCACCTTCCAAAGTACCCGTGTAACTGTTTTCAGTGGCGTGAAATCCTTTATCAAGCCGTCGCTGGTTGACAGAAACAATTATCCAGAGAGGGAGGTAAATGAATAAAATTAGCACTTTGAGCCCCCTTGCACATTTCTGCCTGTGGCTATCACCATGAAACGACTTCCCAAACTCTTATCATGAGCTTGGGACCAGAACGGCATGGGCTTTGTATCGCACAGTAACCCCCGCCCATTTCACTAAAATACTCCAACACACACACACACAGACACTCTGGACACTCATGCTCCATGCTTGGGTTCATCACACTGTTGTGCAGTGACAGAACATGAATGAACTAAAATTTATGTGGAGAATTAAACAAACAGTGGTCTTAGTGTATATCCGTGAATGGGTGTGTGTGCATGGGTAACATGTGTGTGCTCGACAGGCTTTACGCACACTGGGAACTTGGTTCACACACTTGACATACTTTTTTATTGCAACAGGAAACACTTAGGCCAAATGCTCCCATGTTCAGAGGTGACTTGCGGTTTTGAGATGAGGCATTCCTTTCTCTGCCTGGGAGCAGAGAGAGAGGGAGAGAGAGAAAGAGGAGAGAGAGCGACTATTAAATAAGATCATAATTGTTTCCTCCCTCCCTCATACCCCCTATCTTCACCTCCCTCACTGGTCCCCTGCATAGTATTTCCTGTTAGGACGGCAACCAGACGGCCTTTATTTACCCTTTGCTCATTTCCCTAAATGAATACCCCTCGCCCACATCTGTGGCATGGGATGTTGTTTTTTTCCCTTTTTTACCTAATAAAAGTTTGGTAAATGTTCTGCAATTTGTTCCATTGGCACAGACTGAGCCTGGAAAGGTTGTGTTAGTTGGGCCCTTTTTTTGAGTTGTAGTTATCAAGTGGGTGGATTTACAACTAATACACACCTCTGCCACATTTCACGGATTGGCCAAAATGTAAGTCAGCAGGACATAATGTGTTATGGGTAGGGAAAATATTTTTATTATAAAATACTTATTATAATATATATTATCTTTTATTAAAACGTTTTTTCATGTGTACCTACATGCATCTAACTCCTTCCATGGGGAAATATATAATTGTGTAACATGACTATGTCTGGAGAATCAAGTTATAGTAGAAGCGCACTGGTGGGTGTCTGGCAAGACTGGAAAGTTATCAACTTTTTTAATATTAATGTTTCTAAAATGTATTCTGCATACTGGCTGACATACAATTACATACAGTAGCAGATAATAAGGATAACGTACCAGAGTTTGTCTATAAATACATGAGTCCATGAGAAAATAGTCAAGTCCAAAACATTATTTACTTAGCTTATCAGATCTGCACCAAAATATAATTGCTTAGTTCTTGGACCACGGCTTGCAGGTCCACCAAATTTAATTGAAAGCTGTTAAACAGATTCTTGATTTGCTGCTATCACTGTAACAAACAAAAATGTAAAAAAAAGCTAACTTATTTTACATGTGATAATATTGTGGGAGTTTTCTTTGCATTTAAGAAGAACTCATCTTCTGTTATTTATCAATTGACATTGTATTAATTACACTTTTCAGTCACGTGCTTAGATTACTGATGCTCACTAAATGCTTGTTCTCAGCCTCCACTCAACTGTGTTGACAGTGCTACATTATTTTTTTTAAAGTGTGCCACCAGTTATTTTCTTAACTCTTCAGAAATCTAGTTTCTCTCTGGGCAAGCACTTGAATGGCTAATGACTGATAAGTGCAGCTTGGACAATGTGTGTGTGTGGTGTGTGTGGTTCCTTCTTTAACTAGTTTGAGATAAGAAACTTTGCATTTTTTCTATTTCTCTCTTCCATTAGGGTGTGGAGGTGGGGGGTAACTCCCTAGTTATTTATTCGCTGCTTATTTGGCATCATTACATGTAATCAGCCTAATAGAATATGTCAGGGGTAATACGCAGAGGTTTGGCGTGATGAAGCTGCTTTCTTCTTCTTGTAGAGGTAGCTGCTGCAGAATGACATCCATCGCAGATGAATCTTTGGAGTAAATAGAGGGTTTCATGTTGCAAAATGAGAGTATTGATGCCATCTTACATGCCCTGTAGCCAGAACTGAGAAAAGAGAAATGGTGAGAAGAAGAGAAAGAGCGACAGAGAGAAAGGAATTGGGATAAGCAGTATAGGATATCCAGGAAAAATACTATTGCTATGGCTAAGCGAGGAATAATGACTTTATTGAATTTGACTGTGGTGCATTACAGTCTTGCATTCTTGAATGATTGACTTCTCTCTTTTAATGTTTTCTTTTCTCCTTATTTTCTCTTCCCCTCTAAGACATTCATCTTTGGTCACACAGAGACATAAAAAATAATGTTTCTCGGAGGCGATCAGCAATTGACCTTGGGGTTTTTTTCGCTATGCTTCAGTTCCAACATAAATTGTACTTCGCTAATTATGTATAAAAATATACTTTGAACTCAGTGGGGAACTTTAACTTGATTTTTGCCTACAACAGATGCCCTAGAAGTCTGAGTTTGTGATTTATGTGTCAGTATTTTGAATATACACTTTTCTTAATCAGTTGTTTCATGTCTCTGACAAATACAGTAGCTCATCAAAATCCACCTCTGTTGCCATCTCCAAAGGCGATGCCTCTGCTTCAATCGCTTAAAGAGAAAAGGTCAACTTACGATGGCCTTTCTATGGTGAATGAAATTATATGCACACACACAAATGCATACTCCTTTCACACAAATGCCAACGTCCTTACTTCATCACAAACAGTACATACACACACCTTGCACATTCAGGCATATAATGCCACATATCCTACACACTCGCTCAGTCCCCTGACACACAGACACATTCTCTCACATCCAGGCAGAGTCCCTAAACCATGACATCCAGGGCCGTGCTATAATTACAAGGCAGATGAACACATGGCGACAAAGCGGTCTCGGGAGGGGAGCGGAGCAGAGCAGAGCGACAGAGGTAATGATCTCTGGAACAAAGAGGCAGACCTGGGAGAACAGGTTCAAGAGTCAGCCACAGGGCCACACGACACCACAGGCATGACCTTGGAGAACTTTTTGGAACACTCGAGACCATCTCTCTGTTCTCTTATGCAACGTGTGTGTGTTCATGTTTATGTGCAAGTGTGTACTACTGAACTTGTGAGTCGGCTTGTGAGTGTGTGTGTGTGTGTGTAGTTGTATGCGAGTGTGTTGCGTTCAAAGGCAGACATGTCCTCGGGGGAGGAAAACCCTAGAAATTGGTTATTGTATCACTGAGGCTATTTACCTATTTTGGGGATTAACATATTTAATTCCCCTTCTTAATCCCATTGCAGTTAATGCCCTCGCATTTCCAATTATCTGACTAAGTGTAGCACAGAGGGAGTCAGGGCTTCTTCTCTTGCCTGTAACTGGGTTTAGCATGCAGGTTGCAGAGCTGTAGCTACAGTGTGTGGTGTCTTCAAAGACATCTTGTTTACGCAATGGTTTAATTGACTTACGAGATTGACTAACTTCTGGCTTTTTTTTTTTTTTTTTACAATTCTAACTTTATTTAACCTAGCATGAATGAGGTACAACTGAAAAATAAAAATAGTTTTCTCTGCAAATATAACATGCAACAGATATATCACATGGAGTTTGATAGCAGATATTTATTCAAAATACAGTTAACATTTAGTTACCGTTACTATATTTCAGACATTTACTGCTTGTTAAGTTTAGTAAATTATAGGACAGTACTCATACAACAGTTCAAATACCACTAATTGACCCACAGTTAATATCAAAGGAATAAATGTAGAAAAAAAATTGACATTTTTGTAAAAATTACCTGGTAATTTGTGCTCTACTAAGCCAGTTAACTGGCTGTAGAAGTATGAAGGCTTCATTAAAAACAAGTACATTTTGTATTACACAGACAACAGTTATTACAACAGTTACGTCCAAGACACATAGAGTCGATGTGGTATACAACACAATTTTACTATAAATCTCACAAAGCAGTGCTAATTTCCAGGACTCTGTCTCATTTCTATCGCATTTCTTAACTGCTGGATTGTGTTTTCCATTTACACAATGAGGACATGTTGACAAATGATTGTCATTTTCTATGTGCAAATACATTAATACTGAACATAACAATAAATTGTATCCAGAAAACCAAATTTTTGGAAAGATCAAATCTACTGTACAACATCTTCCAGAACAACAACTTGGATTTGTAATATGACAGACCAGCACATTATACAGTCGCCATCCACCCCAGTTACCTCCTTGAGGCTTCGTTTGCATTAATACAGTAATTCTAGTACTTCATTCATAAAAAAAATGTTGCATTATAAAATAATCATAAAAGGATTACTCTTGCTATAAACATTTAATCACATTTGCAGTGTAGCTACATGCAGAGGTAATTTTTAGGAAACAAGGTTGAATTTTCTGATTCTGTAAAAATACATATTAATTATCAAAATATGACTTAGCTGCTTTTACCTCACAATTCATGATGATTTACATTTTTGCGGTGCCAGTTTTTACAGGAGTAGTTCTTACATATATTTTAAAAAAAAATGTATGATGTATTTCTGTGGCATTCCTCTAATGCCGTGACAGTTACACATGCTCTCCCAAAATACTGGTCTCTAGTGGGCTCTACTGTAAGTTGTGCAGGAAGCAAAGAAACAATGAGCCACATATAAATCAAGAAAACATTTTTGTTGGGTGAACTGCAATGAAAGCAAAAATCAGTTTAACGGTCCAATTCAACAAGGAACAGCTTACACAGATCTGAGTTCATCATTTCTTGCTGAACATCAGAAGCATGGAGCAAGAATGATCATTTCAGTCATCTGTACAATGAAAAATCACCAGTAATCAATAGCTTAAAGGAGATGAATATAGTGAGGGAATTATGGTAAAACCATCTACTTCAGAAACCTACATGTGATTTGTTGACTTTGTTTGAATATTGAGGTGAATATTCAAGACAGAGTGGGATAAACAGAAATCAATTGCTTTAATCCATGCAAGCAGGAATTTCCAATCACAGTCTGACCCATAGCGATGCCTTGTTCTTGATCATTTTTTCCCTGCCCGTATGAATATCCAGCACAAACAGAAATGAAGAATTTTCAGTTAAAAAGAGATGGGCACCAACTGAAGAGAATAACAAAAACTCCCACAGAATTGCTGCACAGATGAAAGAGAAGCTATAGAAAATTTTTGTCTGTCTTCCTTTTCTTGCGATCTTAGAACAAGAGAGTTTTGAATAATGGATTAGAAATCATTTTATGTCCCTTTTTTAAATTAAAAGTACAAACCGCTTTTGAATAGAAGTTAAAGTCAAATATCAAGACAATATTTTGACAGGTCAGACGACAATGTTTTCTTTCTTTGCTCCAAGTATGTCGATTTAATCAGATCCACCTGGTGTGACTGCTTCCCAAGGCTGGGTTGAGTCCCACACAAACAGAGAATCATTCGTTATTTGTATTTAACACACAACCCAAATTATGTAAATATGTGTTTAAAGATGTATACAGCAAAAACACAGGTGCATGCATGCAGATCTTCACACACTGGCATTCACATACCCAATGCCTTCTCTGAGGATGCAGTCATGTGGGTCATTTTGCTTCGTGTCAGTTCCCAGACTGTTGAAAAAAAAATGAAAAGCATGACTTTTAGCAGCCTTTAGTTTAATTGATTTATTCTTATAGTAGAAAGTTATGAAACCTGTAACTGTAACCCATGATGTGTGTTTGCACTTGCTTGGTGCTGCCTCCTAGATTCAATATTAAAATGAGCAGGATATTGATTTCAGACTTGCTAAATGAACAGTCTTCCACCTTATGTATGCTACAGCAACTGATGATACGTGCATTCTTCATTACTCAAATAATGAATGAAGGCCGAACAGATCAAAGTGGTGAACTTTTAAGATATTTCTTTGGTTCTCACACATTCACCACAATTGCTGTTTGCCAGTCCTGCATGGTGACAGACAGCGGACAGCATGTGCATCTGTTAAATCCAATTAAATTCCCAAAGTTCTGCATCATTTACTGTCCATTTTGTTTAAAATATCCCAAGCAAAAAAAGTGAAATGTCAAGCTTGATCCAAAACAGGCTCATGCTATCTTCAAGGGATTTTTTTTACATCTGCAAATCTTGAAAGCAAGGAAAATTTAGAGGCACTTTGTCTCGACCAATATCAAAAGGCTATTCAGTGCTGTAGCCATTACCCATAAGCCCTCTATTGTTGATGAAGACGCTCCCTGTCACAAGACTCCAGTCTACTGGCACCGTCTACAAGCATGATCCTGCTAACAAACCGTTAATGAATGCATCAGTTTCATGGATGTAACATAAAACGCAATGACATACCAACTCATGGCATGTTGGCGTGATTCTCATGTGCACGAATGAGTTGCGTTTGCTCTGATAAAACATGATACGAGTTGCACAGTTGTACAGCTTTTGATCAATAACCCAATAACAACAAAATGCTGACATTCATTTAAAATTACACACGGTGCAAGTGTAGCTTTATAAACAGCTATGCAAACTCCCCATCATTATATACATTTCAACAGCAGGAAAACCAGGATCAGGATAATCTCTTGTTGAACGGTGATAATCATCTGAGATCTATCTTCCTATTGCACTGGAAAGGTCAGAACTATTTGATGATTTGAAATGCGTTCAAGGCATTACAGTAATTCACTGACTGTAAGAAATCTAAACCCATTAATTCAATGTCTAAATACACAAACATAAAATTACTAATTATAAAAGCATATAGATATGAAATTTTAAAATCAAATTAATTTTGTTTCCATCTCAATTTTTTTTTCAAAAAATAAAAAGGAAAACAAAGCGAATGAAGCACATCAGTTACACAGACGCATGCAGACAAGTCACTCTTGACAAATTCTCCTGCATCCCTTCCACATAAAGATCTCTTTATCTGCCCTCTGAAGTGACAAGGCCAACCCAGCATCTTCCCTCTACATCAGCACTTGTTGTGCTACTTCAACCCATTTTCTGAAAAAGAAAAGCCCCAGTCTTTCAGTCGACAAGTTTGGGTCTTCCTCCTCCCTCTCCTTCTCCTCTCCTTTCCCCCTTCACATACTCTATTCAGTGGTGACAATCTGGTCATTATACCATCTTCACCCTGTCTGCAAACGCCCCTACCCCACCCCACACTTCTGTGCTGTCCTGCGTCCTTTCCTATCACCCCTCCCCTTTCGTTCAGCTACCATGAGCTATATTACTTTGACCCCAGCCCATCAATCTGCTTCAATTGAATAATGATCTGTAATCATGTTCTTTCAGGGGAGTCTATAAAACGAGACGGGGCCTCAGCACCCCTCCTGAGAGGGCTCCTTCTGTTCCCTCACACCCCCCACACACATTTGATTCAAGCGCTTCTCCTTTCAGCTTTCAAGCCCTCTCTAAATACCCTCGCACATGGGCAGCCGCTGCAGCCGGCGGTGGGCCTTGTAAAGGGAGTGGAAGAGGGTGGGGGATTGATGGCTCCACTGTTGATTTTTCATGGCCCCCACTTCCCAATGGAAGGGGGCTAAGAGGGACAAGGTGGAGCCCAGCAGGAGGGATGAGGGACACAGGATGAGGAGAAGGAAGGAGAAGGGGTGTTTAAAACCAGGCTCAGCTCCTACCAAGATAAGGGGCCCCCGCCCCTCACATTAAAGCTGACCCTCCATTAGGTCGTTTTGTACGACAGGCTTGTAATCGATAGAGGCTTATAGCTGAACAGGAGGAACAGCAAGGGGTGGGGCTAGACGACGTTAGGGTGAGTGTGGGGGCAGTGAGCATCATGGGTGTCAAGGAAAAAGTAGGAGGAGAAGGATAAAGACAGAGATTAGGTTAAGGTTGATGGACAGGGAGAAAGAGGCAATGAATGAACAAGTAAATGAATGAAGTGGAATGGAAGGCAAATTAAACCATGAGTTTTCCCTCCTCCCACCCCGTCTTGGGGTCTTTCTTCTGCTAAACTGGGTTTCAAGAAAAACAAATCCTAACACAAGAAAAAAAGTTGAAAATAAAAATCAAGCTTTTAGATAAAAATCTAGTGAAAAACAATGGCTAATAACTAGACTACCAAATTTCCTCTAATATTTTCTCACAGACTTTCCGCTTCAGTTTGTTTGGAGAGGGAAATGACTTAATGTGTGTTACTGTATGAGATCTTAAGTGGTGTTATCACATGTGGAGATAAGATCTGAAGGGGCAGAGCGAACACAAGGGGCTGTTTTCACAGCATATTGCACATTTCCAAGTCAAAACTAACCCGGTGCACCACCTCAGTTAACAGTTATCAATTGTTTTGTGGAGCTTCCTTTGTGGCCACTGGTAGAGCAAGCTGTGTCTCTCTACGTGTAAAACACACATGCACATTTTTAGAGCAGTTCAGGAGGCGAGCAGAGCAGCTTGACCGCAATTTAAAACGCCATCAGTTCAGCAGGGGCTTTTGTGTAATGTCTTCTGCGCTCTTGAATATACATAAAAAGGCTGCAGAGTTATAAGGGCCATACAACACATTGATGAATGGAGTAGTTCTCTCTCTCGCTTCCTCAATCTCTCAGTCGCTCTCTCTCCTTCTATGAGGTGAGGAGCCTGTCTTGTATATCATTATTCCTTCCACCCATTCTTTTGCAAGTTTAGGGCTCTTACATGTGGAGCATATGCCTATTGAAAGGGTGGCACCACGCAAGGCAGGCACAGATGGAGTCACCCTCCCCGTCAATGGATGGACAATGGAAAATGGAAATCAAAGTTAAAGGGGTGCATACAGCTCCATTTAACCCACACAAAAGGTGCTTGTAGGAGGCAGAGCATGCGGGACGAAGGGAGGGGAGGGGAGGACGCGGCTGGATAGAGAAACATGTCCCAGGCCATGAGAGAGTCCATCCTCAGCTGGTCTGTCCAACACCCCAGCCTTGTTACTTTTAACTCCCTGTCACACCACTTTATGAACTGTGCAGAGTGATAATTGAATTCTTGTATTTGCTTTTAATGCCTGAGCTTAGAGCAGCGTTTTTCTCCTAAATGTATGTCTAACACTTTACAATGTGAAATAAAATGTAACAAAAAGCACCCCGGCACCTTTCTCTACTTCCTTAATGACAGAGACACGCTGATGTGGCAGTATACGGAGGTCACGGAGAGACTTATGAAAGAACACAGTTCTTTTACAGTTAAAAGAAATGGTGACTTATAAGATACACATAATGATACATTGTTTTATTGTCGGATAATTATTGCTCCATTATAACTCATCAAATGATGTGTTTTGATAAATTTTGCTTTCACAGATATATTTTAATTAATGTATTTTCATTTCATTCATCACTGTTGACACAAATGTCTGTGATTGTGTATCTTCTAGTATAATACACAATATCCACAGTAACCTAATAGTAAAAGAATTAACAGAGGAAGTGAAATAAATCGGACAGGGAAGCAGAGAGCAGTCCATCCTGTTGTTGTTGTTGTGGATGCTTGCTTTGAACAAAGCTCTGATGTGACTTATAAAACAGTATGTGTTGTTTTAAGAGACAATGTTTCACTCTCGTTAAAAATAACTACACTCTACTGTACCCAAGTGTACAACACCTCTGTGAAATAATGAAAGCAATGGTTTAGTGTCACAACAATGAGTAGAACAATAGTAGTACAATAAGGTCAGGAAAGAGTAATTCCCATACAAACTCTTTTTGTAGAGTAAAACTCCACAATATACTATGTGTAAAATGCTAAACTGTCAAACTGATATCAGACAAACGAGTCACCAGAGTTTCAGTAAATAAAATTTCACAAAACAATTTTCATTGTTTTACATGTTTTAGGAGCTGCACTAATAATCTTTGCAACTATTTACAGTTGAAAAATATTTTGGTGTAACTTTTACGTTTTCCCATTTGCTAATGGAACTCTTAATGTATTTTGCCTAAATGACAATAATCCTTCACTTGATCTTTCTGTGTCATGCAGTGCTGCTGACAGTGGGGTGTTGGCGTCTGGGGAGGCTGAAAGATGGCAGCCCATAATGAACCTTGGTCTGACCTTTGACCACCTACCCCCCGCTACATCGCCAGCTGAGGGTTGCCACAGAGGGTCTGCTTGTGTGGTACGGCACACACACACAAACATGCACACACGTTATAAATTGTAGATGCCCTCCCCAACCTGTAACACAGAGGCTTTTGTGTTTTTATTTTTAATGATTACAAAACTAAATCTTGCTAGAAATGACAAATCATTTCACATTCAAAACAACTTGTCCTCCCTCCTCAAACTTCCCTTGAATATCTCTTCATATACTGAACAGATTTGATTCCAGCTGGAATAAGTTCACATCAGACTCAGCTTTTGTGCTTTTCCAGTGGGTACACCACGATTGCTGAGACATAATACCCTCTGCCATAATTGTGCTGTCAATCTATAATATCTTTAATGCATGAATAACTTATGACTGCAGCTATGATATCTGCTGTATATGCTTTAGATGACATTTTCGTTTCTTTCATCTTTTGTACTTATTTAATCTTATTTGCCTGAATATATATCAATAAAAATTGAATGCAAACCTGGTTAATCCTCTACAGTAGTATCATATTATGACCATTGAACTGGACAAAGTAAATCAACCCTTTAAAAACCTTTGATGTGAAAAAATGGAAAAAACTTCAAGAAGAACAACTAAGGCGCAGACAGACAGACAGATGATTCTGAGAGGTTACATTCGCAGAACAGAACAATATAGTAGTGTTACAGTGTAGACAATAAGAATGAAAAACACATAGATTATGAAGGACATCATCTGGAAACACATCGAGAAACCTGACACACAACCTCTTCACCCCACAAGAGGCAAACCAAGCACTTGAAGGACCAAACTAACTGAAAGTTGTGATGAGTTTGAGCATTAGAATTTAAAGGTCTCGTCTGTGTCAGACTGTGCAATGCTGACTTTCTAGATCTTGGGAGTCCTGTATTCTGAGAGTGAAGAGAACGGGATGGAATTTAAAGTTCGAGGAGATCAGATAAGTCTGACCTGCTCTTGCTCTGTCCTGCAGTGGCTGCAGTGTGCTTTTTTCTCCTATCATTAATTTTTTTTTCATCCTGCCAAGATTCTCCCAAAGGAGACACATTACTAACATACATTATACAAATGAGGTCCCATGTTCACTGCCTAGCCCATTTGAGGTAAGGCTTCCTGAACACGTGTCCTTCATTTACCTTAAGTCATCCTCCCTCAGCCACCAATTACTTTATGCCTTACATCTCCGTGGTCACTACAGACATTTCAAGAGAACATCCACTACACTTTTCTCTGTCTGGATACTTGGATAAGCCCTGGCCTGCAAGTAATGAGTTTAATAGCTTGACAATGATTGCTCCTGTGAATGGTATAAATTACAAGCCATAACAAGGCAATGCTTCCTATTATGGTGGACTCCACTTATTAAGAGCTACAGTTGTAGCCACAAATATTGGCAATCAAACATTTCAATAGCTTTTGTACTACTTACTAAGAAATAACTTGAGAGAAATTACTTTTGCCTCAATAAAATTATGTAAAGCCCATGAAATTGCAATTGCCAATAAAGTTAGCCAAAACTGAATTTTTTTTTGTATCAGAGGAAAAATCATTTATCATCACATTTGACTATATAAAAGATAACACAGAAGCACCTGGGAACACAGAGGCACACACTCACAATATGCCAGAACTGTTCAAGCCAAGCCACTGCAATAGTTGACTAATTGATCCAGCCTGTAGTGGGTCCAGCCCGGCTCCCCTGAATGGTTTATGCAATCAATCCAGGCTCTCGTCCGAAATGACACGTCCCGTAGCAAATTACAGCTAATGAAATAACCATCAGAATGTCGTTACATGGGTGGGTCACAGCATTATTGCCTAGCATGGTTCCATTTGTGTGCTAAAGTGAGTAAGAGGTTATGTGCGTGTTCATAAACAGACATGGCTTAGCATCGGAGTCATCTGCCTATACAGTTCATCTTCTCAAATTTGATCCGGAAATTCACAGCTATGGACTAATCAATTAATTTGACAAGTGTGGTTATTAGCTCTTTTTTCCTGATAAAAAAATCACACTGTCATGCACTTTTGATGCATTAAAAAGCTGCAGAATTTGTTTTAAAAACTTGGACCCTTGTATCCTGGAACTCAGTTTGTTCCCATTTCCAGACCCAAAACTTAATTTAGCTGCTTCCTCTGCCTCATGTACTGTCGATGTCCCTCTGACAAGAGACCACCGTGGCAGCCCGCGCTCTCCATGAGTCCAGCCATTTTCTTTCCATTCTGCAGCCAAATCTATCGCTTTTCTCCCATTGCTTCCATCTCCTCCTCCACCACATTTTCTACCATTCCAGAGCTGACGGCAGATGGTGTTTTAATAAAGTCCAGTAGGAATAGGACTGTGAGTAAACAATGCAGCACATGCCAACTCAGTAATTGCTGGGCACTATTACAACCCCTGTGTCTGGCAAGGGACGGAAGGATGAGGGGAGATAGGATAAAAAAGAGGGGATGGAGCAGACACAAAGTGAGAGGACAAATCAGGAATGAGAAAATAAGAAAATGAGAGAAAACCAGAGAAGGAAAAAGCAGAAGATTCAGGGGAAAGAGATTGGAGGTGGGTGGGTGTGTATGTGTGTGTGTGTGTGTGTGTGTGTGTGTGGGGGGGGGGGGGGGCGCAACAGCATATACACACACATACCTAGCAGCTGGAGCCAGAAAAGCGCAGCTGGTGAAGGTGCAGGGAGGCCACAGGGAGGAGGGGGCTAAGCAGAGCTGGGATGGGCTGGTCTAGGCTGTGCTGGGTTGGACTGGTCTAGGCTAGCGGGTGCAGCGCTGGGCCTACAGCCTCCAGGCTATGGGCTGCAAGCCCAGTCTCTCAGTCCCAGGCCCTGCTCTGAGGTCTCCGTTGCTGACACAAGGCCAGTGCAGTCCCTTGTCAAACTACCAGTCAATGGTCAGACGCATTCTGGTGTAGGTGGATTCATGCAAGACCAAAGTTAAAGCTCCTGTTCCATGCAGCTTCTATTATCTCTCCTGACTATAGCCAAGAGATGAAACGACGACGAGCAATAATACAGTAATAAAATATTCTATACTAAGAACATCTGCTAAAGTCATTGGTTTACAATACACATTTTATATTCTTTTTGACTCTTTGAATGTACCCTCAAAAGAACAAAGCAGAAATACAGTGTACCTATATACAAGATATCAGAGTGCACACAAAACAACCACACATACACACACACCTTGCTATTTGATCCCTTTTTAATCAAACCTTCATCACATAAGAAAGAGGTCCTTACAAGTTTGTGAAGAGCTTTCCCATGGTGCACCATTATTCCTGTTGCCTCCAGGTGTGTCAATCTGAAACCATCCCTCCACAAGTCTGACAGCTTGGGTGCCTTACGTCACACACCTGTTTGGATCAGGTAATCTTAAAGAAAATATGTGAAGTGATAGATAACAAGAAAGAGAAAAACAAAGGAAACTATCACACCTGTAGGTTGTTTAAAGATAAAAAACACCACAACAATACCAAATAATAATGTCGGACAATGCATGAAAGTTTTATAAAATGTTAAGACGAACAAGTGTTACCACCCCCTGAACATAAAAGCTGCAGTATAATAAGGTAATAATACAATAATATTTCACTTATATCTGGGTAAAACTTGATGAAGAACCTCCTTCAGCTAAATAGTTAGTGACTCTCATCAAAGACAATTAAAGAAAATGACTTTTATTTTAAAGCTGAGGTTAAATGACCAGTCTCCTTAACCTTGAAATTCACCGTCCACATGAATATTAAATGATTCTTAACCTTCTGTTCTAATGCTAATTGAAGCAGAGGGGGGATAATACATATTTGTAATTAGAGGCTGTTGGACAGGACTAAGCCTCATTAGCTTAATCATGAGAACTCTATTAATTATGCAGGTGGAGGTATGGTAGTGATTTCAGAAAAATTTTGTTCTGTTAAAAACTTTCTTCCCCTGGAGTAATTTTATTTGCTAATTCTTCTTGAAACTTGTCATTAATTCCAGTTTTTTTTACGCGCATAGGAATATATGTGATATTAAGACATTGTGGATGAGTTGACACCAGAATTGCTGCATCTTCCATTGATGGATAATTTCAGGCAAGGTCAAGTTATATGAAGCTAATCCGTATGGAAGCTAACACAAACACGGTGCCTGAGGACATCATCCAAATACAACATCAAACAGCCTCCTGACAGGTTTGCTGATGAGCACAAACAAGGCTTCGTGTCGAAACACAACTTCTCTCCTATGACATCTTGAACTTCTGTCCAACCAAGGCTTCTCACATACTTTCAGGCCTTGAGAATTTGCCTTTTCCCCCCTCAAGGCACAGAGGCAGAGAGACAGAAAAAGTGAAAGACAGAGAACTCAGCAGCTCAGAGAGAGTGAAATATGAGCTACAGCTCCTCGCTCATTCCTGCAACAAGATGTCTTCACCGTATGGACAGTCCCTATGGACCTGCCATATTTATTTGAGCACAAAGTGGCCATACACACTCTTCGCCTGCAATCCAAACTTCTGTCAAGCCTTACCTCAGACATCTTCCTTACATCCAGTTTGCCAGCAGGTTTGGGTTCACACCATTAATCTTGAGTGAGCGAGAGGGAGAAGAAATAGTGGAAGGGAATTCGTGGGAGGTGGAAAAGGTGGGAAAGTGGGTCAGAGGACTCAGACCGAAGCGAAGGCAGCTGCCCCTTCAGCACCTCGGTCTTTCTCCAGAATCCTCCACAGTGCTCTCGCTCCCTCTCTGCTGTGAGGAGGTGACAGTTGGTGAGGGACCTTTGAGAGTGCTGCAGATTGTTCTACTGTACTAGTTCTGTATGCAGAAATGTTTCTCATAATAGGGCTGCGCAGCACTCTCATTGGTTGGGTCACAAAAACTCAAGAGGTCGAAATGGTCCTACACATGGACTGCTACTCTAAAATATGTCATCCTTACTTACTGACATACTAAGGCATTTTGTCCCAAAAGATATGCCTGACCAGTTGGTGTTACAACAGTGTGATTTTTTCTGCGCAGACCTTTCGACATCTGACTGACCTTCATTCAGTTTAGAATAAATTAAACAAAGAATAAAAACCAGCCAGTCAGCAAACATAACAAATACGTTACTAAAAACGTATAATACTGATACTACATGTCTCATCTTTATTCCTTTTCTACAAATTAACTCAAATAACACTCTATCTTTCAACACAGAGAAGTGGTGTTTCCAACGTCAAGAGGACTGGGGAAATATATGACCATAAATGTATTAAAATATTGCTTTCACACCCCATCTATCATGAGTGCAATTTCATGGGTTGCCTTTTTAAAAATTAATTTGATTTTTTGACCTGGTACTAGTGGAAGTGCTAACATGGGTAGGCTTTGAGTTAAATTGCACTTGTGACTTCATGGATCACATTTTCAATTACTACCGAACACTGCATCGTGAGAGTGAGAGAGAGAGAGGGAGAGAGAGAGAAAGTAAATCATGAATGCAGCATGCAACAACAACTTTATTTACTGGGACAAGTGGTATGGAAAAGTGAGATTTAATGAGCTATGTTCAACAGCAAGAAGGTAATGGAGTACAAGCAGAAGTCTCCAACAGACAATGGCCTGTAGTCAATTGGCTGCATACTGTCTGCTGTGGCAAATCTGAAATACACAAGGATGACAGGAAAAACACTTCTAAAAGTTTGCTCAAGTTTGCACTGACATGTGTTGTATATTTACTGACTTTTATTGCCAGTGTGATGATAACATAAAACATGATAATTATATGTGGTTCGACCTCATCATGCTGTGAGTGTACCCTACATTTTTCCCATCGCATGCTGGGATAGACTCCTGTTGGCAAAAACAGAGAACATATTTGACTTCCTAGTAAGCACAGAGCTGAAACAATGTCCCACCCCCCATCGTCATGTAAAAATGTGTAACAAATAAATGTTTTTTTTTATGGTGTGGCACGTCTGGTCATCTTTTGTTTGTCATAAGGAAATCCTTTACGGAATCCAAATGGACACCAAATTATTTCTTTTGTTTTTTGCATTACCTGTCATGATCTACACTGGAACTTCCGTTTTTATTTTGAAATTTATGCCACCTCTTGTCTGATCTGCTCGTTGCATCTAATCAGCCTAATTGTTTTAGCCTTTGCCTCCCCTATCAACTCTGCCTGCCTGTCTGCCTAACCTGAGCCTGCTTTACTTCCCTAGACTTTTGGATTGTGGATTGTATGTGTGCTGAAGAGGCTTTGTATTGGTAGCTGAGTTCCTGTTTGGTGAGGCTAACATCTCCTCTATTGTGTATTCTGTTGTCAGTGACTGTGAGTGCTTGTACAACATGGTTCAGTGTTTTCTCCCCTGTCAGTCTCCACTCTTTCTCTCAGTCACCATGCGTCACAAGCTGCAGATTCTGGGCACCGCCATCTTGTCCTTGCCATCGGCATCATGAATAACCCCATCTAGTCTTCACTCACCTGCAGACAAATCTCACCTTGTTTAATTTACATCTCTGTGTTTAGAGTGTTCTTTGTGTCTAGAACGTTGTTTGAAGATACTCTAATTTATAGAAAATTACTGTCAGTGGGGGACATCGTGTAGGTAAATGGTTAATATTAGCAATAACACAGACAACATTGTTTTCATAAGGTTTAAAGGCTGTATAGTTACCCTGTATTATGATAAAGTAAACTGACTAAAATCTGGTTATAGGTGCTGTATTTGAGAAAGGGACCCATTAAGGTTTATTAAGTGTTGAGCTTTTGCTATGGCTTTAGTGTTATCCCCTATACAAATATGATGTTTGAAAGATTACGCCAACGGCATTGCTGTGTGATTAAATGCTAAACAGTGACAACAGTGACAAAAAAAATATATATAGTAAGCAAAATGTTACTTTTTATTAATGCTTAACTGACCAAATAGAAAATGAACAGTTACCAGTTCAAACAAAGAGTTAAATGAAAGGCAAGTTGCTTCAGAGGTTTATTCTGTCACAGTTAAAGGATAAAGAAAGACAAGGATTCCACCAATAAGGGTTCAAGGCTGTGTCATATAATTGCAGGGCTCAATCATTGAGGTAAGCCGAAAAGCTAATGTTGACTTACCACATAACCTTTCAACTGGTTAATTCCCCCCCTTTGCTTTCGGAAGAGGTGAAAACGTAGCTGCCTCTTTCCTGAGGGTGAACTGTCTTCACAGGCTTTAGAGAAGAAAAAGGAAGAAAAGTCACTCAGTGAGAGATATGAGAATGCATCTAGATCCCTTTATGCCATGTCAACCACATCCTGAGGTGAAGACGACAATGAATAAGTGGGAGCGCCTTGCAACTTTGAAATGTCTTTTATGTACTTGGCAAAAAATAGTTATAAAGTAGATATGTGCATGTTGAAAGAATGTTTTTTGTCTTTGCATGTGATGATCGAACAATTGGTTTAATGTTATACATGCTAGGGTATGTGAATTACACCTTTCTAAATTTCACATTTTAATATGCTATTTTCATTTTTGGTATGTCTAGATAAGTCAGTTAAGCTATTTTGATCTTAACTGCCTCTCTTAACACCCATGAAAAAAGAGTTGGAGTATTGAAGCATGCGTATTAAAGCGTGAATCAGATGCTGCTGTTCTAAATGTTAACATAATGAGTAATGGCCTTCATTTAATAATTTATTATCTAAAATAGAAGCGTAGTGTTTTGGAAAACAGCTCCTGAGTTGTTCCTATTTTGTCATCATGGCATGGCTCTTGTCAACGCCAAGCAAGCTACAGTACAAGCTCAGAGCCTCTGCCATGTGGATGTAATTTCACTGGGATGATTTTTTTTCTACCGCAAATCAAATAGAAGAGTCAGCTTTGAGGGCAGAAAATAAACCCAGAACTGATCTGCATTACACCGAAACAAACAAGAGTGAAGTAAGAAAACAAGAGACACAAAATCTGAATGTAATGGCTTTGGAGCTCTACACGTTTCCATTGATTAGACAGTATTAGTGTCACCCATGGGCCCATTGGCAGGAAATGCTGGGCTGCTCACCACATTGGAACAAACATAAATGTCAATGTCTATTAATTCAGTTTATAATCATATTTGAATGGATATCCGCTGCTCTGCCATATCCGTCTTTCTCCCTGTAGTTTTGAACGAGTGTTCTCAAGCATTCTTGAATCATGGTGAAACCAAACAACTGGATTATGTTGGCTGGACATACATTCAGAGGGGAAAAGTTTTTCACAATGCTGATTGCCATAACAAATTCTGTAATGAAAGGGCTGATAATGAAGAGAGAGCAATCATCCTATTAAGGATAAATCAAGTTTGAGGGCAGTTATAAAGTGCATTATACTGTGAGGTAAATACCTCAGAACAACATTTATGTTATGTCCTTGTGTTTGCTGATAAGTGTCTTTAAACTACAGTTATTCAGATATGCTACATACTAAATACCCTGTTTAAGATAATACAGGACACTACAAACTAAAGAAAAAAAATAGAATATTATCTACCTATTAAAAGGTTTTTGAATGTTATATTGAATAAGAAAACCAAAGCCTTGAGATTTTGAAGGCTAAAATGGTGTGTGCTTTACCGTGTGTCAGAAAACTGAAGGAATACTTTAAAATGAGTAATTTTACAGCTTTAATTTTAGTACCAACAGTGTTGAATTAGACTTCAGGCATCAATTTATTGTTCATCTGGTCTTGGGAAGTTCTTATCCCAGGCTTAATGCGGTACATGAGATATATTAAGACCAACATTATAACAAAATAAGTTTAAATATTTTTCAGAAACATGACTAAAGCTCCAAGTTATACAGTTTTGTTTTTTAATTTTTGTAAATTTACTATTAAAGTAGTTTGGATCAGGTTCACTGTAGAACCAGGCGTACCTTTAGTAACTCAAGCTTAACTGGAGTGTATATGTGCCAGGTTGTGAGGTCCCACTTGGCTGTGGCATTAATGTCAGACTCTATCATTGACTCCTGTGGAAAGAGAGGTATTGGAGGACAGCAGCCGCTGAGCCATTGTTTCCACATATTATGAGCAAAAGTCATATGTGCCTTTGATTTTAAGGACAGTGTGTTGCATCGACCTTTGGCTACCTGATGTTCTGAACCACTATGCTCATCTTTAATGTTACACTGGGGATAGCAAAAAGCTGAGTGTCAAAGTTAATTCAGGAAGCCCATTTTTCAGCTATGACAAAATACCACTTTGCAAAATGGAGACCATGGGTGCAGTCAAATAAATGTTGTTCAGCAGTGTTGACAAATCGTTGGAGTAGTAACACATGATGCCACAAAGGCATTGCTGAAATACTGCAGGTTAGCCTCTGTGTAGCGTCCCACTCCCACCCATCCTCCCAATTAATCAGGCTTATCTTCGCCTCCATCACTGCTGTCAATCACACTCACTGGAAAAATGCTTCCACTGGAGTGTGCATGTGCGTACGGTGAAATGAGAGGTAGAGCATGAATCTACCTGCACACATCTGTGTGCAGGGCGTGTGTGTGCGCAGACAGGCAAGGCATAAAACATCTGTCTCAACTCCATCCATCCAGCCAGACTGACTAGTGAAAATATTTGGTACCGATCAAGACCGACTGCACATAGAGGGTTGTTCATTAAGAATCCCCTTCAATGTAACATTTAGATTTCAACAATTTGAGTCTGAGAATGAATAAAAACAGAAACAGGGTAAAACACCCATGTGTAATAAGCGAGAAAAACATATCTCACAGCTCACTGAAGCATTTGAGTTTAATTGTATTGCAGAGTAATATAAAATTGATACAATACTAATTTTGTGCTCATATTTCAATTTCAGCATATTTTAAATTCTAATTACCTTAATTATTTGTTACTCTACATTATGTTTATGTGATGGAATTTCTGTCTAAAACAAAAACAATGAAATGCCATGATTATAAAAACCCAACGTAACAAACTGGACTTTCTTGTAACCTGCTTCTTGATAACATGTTCAATCTAAACAAAACTCCCAAAACTGTGGACACAAATTATAAACTTTTTCAAATATAGGGAAACAAACTTGATGAACATGATGCATATCTGAATGTGAATGAAATCAGTTTGACATTGAAACCAAATGAGATAAGGTACACATAAACACCATGATCGGTAATTTTGGCATTTCTTCAGCAGAACCGCCATGGGACACTTCAATCATTCAGACAGTTTTATAGAATCTTTGTTTTCATAATCCTTGTTTTGGTGATACCTGTCATAGCACACAGTAGTAACCACCAAGCGCCCTCAATCTCTCAGCTAAATTTCCTTGTCTACACAACACTGGCCCCATGATAAGAAGGTGACACTGTCACTCCAGCCCACACACACACACACAAACACACATAGTCTGATCACGTAAACACACACACACACACATAAACACATGTACACACAAAGAGCCTTGGAGGTATGCAGTGTGCATAGGCGTTCAGCATCATGCTAATTTTCATTGTTGCGATAAAAATAAACAGGTCTGGGGAGCTGAATCTGAAGGCCCGAGGGTCACGGCGCACTCATCTGACAACGGGGCGGGTAGGTGGGGGGTGGGGCAGAGGCTCAGACTGAATTACCTTGATCCAGCACGACAGCCTCACATCACTGTCACCAGCCTGTTTGGAAGGGCTTGATGGGGCCGTGGTACTAAGTTTAAGCAAGCGATGGATGTGTGTTGACAGTATACTGTATTCAAGGGCACATTGAAATGAGCGGGCATAATGGGGGAAAGTTTGCTAAGCCATGTGTGCCATAATTATCCCGGGCTCTCCTCGTGCCTCTTATCTGGCGGCTGGTGGTGATTGTCAGATGAGTGAAAAATCGACTGTGACATTATCTCAATCTCACAATAGCTCAGAAATATCACAATAGTTGGGAGGTGTTACGGTATGTGGGGACAATTCCTGTAGTATTTCCCTCTCCTAAGGCCATGTCACATCATTAATGCTTCTATAACATTTTCACAACATTAAAACAAACAATTTAATGGCGTAACAAAACACCATTAAAGCATGATGATGCTTTACACATGTGTGCATGCATTATCTGATCTGTTGCATTATATTTTTAACATTTATTCATTAAATTCTGAGAGATTGTATAAAAGATTAACAACTAATAAAATGCTAAATCTTTTCATTTATCACAACATCATTACCACAGTATAATTTATGACATTTAAAAAGTACAAACATTTCTAAATAATAATATCTAACAGAATTACACTCATAATTAATGTATCATCCAATAATGATTGGAGGTGTTGTGTTCTGCTTTACTTCACAGGTGAGGTGCCGCTGTCGAGCACTAGGTGGTGCTTGAACACAGCCCTCACACACTCACACACAGATACACATGCACGCAGACACACCTGTTTTCCTTTCTGTCTTTACACACACTATCATCAGCTCCCTTTCTATTCAATGTAGAAGGACAACAAAACACCCCCACCCCTGCCCTTACACACAAGCACGCACACACGCTCAATCACACAAACAGAAGCACACAAAGCAGGGGAGGCTCAACTTACAGACCTCTTCTCTGTTCATTTGACATTCATCAGCTTTCCTTTCACCCCTCCCTCCTTGCCTATCACACACACTAATGTACTTATCTCTACCTTACTCATCAAGCCTCAGCAACACGTGTCTAAAACTATGATATCCATCTGGCCTTTTCTCCTCTCTTTTTCTTTCAGGACTAGTAGGTAGGGGTAGGTAGTCTACTCACTGGCAGGTGACCAGCTGCAACACAATACTTGTGAAAGCACACACGCATATAAAGAACACACACACACACACACACACACACACACACACACACATTGTTTCCTCATATAAAACTGATGCATGCTGGACTTCATATCAAATTTCCTGGTCAAACGCGCTGATGACCAACAAGATGAGTGTGTGTTTGGGTGCTAGTATGTGCATGTGTGTGTGTGTGTGTGCACGTTTTGTGTGTATACTGCTGGTAAATAATTAACAGCAGATTCCTTAGTGTCAGATGGAAAACATCATTCTCTTGTGTTATAGTGAATTGGATATTTGTCGGGTTACACATTTATTTATATTCAATGTTGTCATCATTTTCAGGGGTGCATTCATTCTCCTACAGTATAAATATCAAAAACATTGTGTGCTGGTATCTGTGACCTTCCACTGTCATCACTGACTTCCACTCAATATCACATACATTCTCTCAAATATTGTTAATGTGCAGTGGATGTTCTCCAAGTCATTTTAAATTTGTTACAGCCCTTTACAAATTGTGGCCAGCTTTAGCCCATTTACGTAAGGTGCTTCTGATTAATATGATGAAGTTTATATTGCAAACACTTAAAATAAACCAAGGCAAGAAAGTTAAGCACCAATGATCTTCGGTTTTTATGCTGCAGTAATTATTTATTCAATAAATGATTTGACTAACAAGTGATAGATGTTGTTTTGTAATGTACTTCCTTCTACACATTTTATGGAGTATCACATCAGGAAAACTGGAAAGAATATCACTTCGGAAAACAAACATGGCAGTGTATTTCCATAAAGACAAAGATCTGATGTCCTTACCGTGAGTGTCTGCATGTGTGTGGTTGGTGCTCGTAGCAACAGAATGATTGTACCAATGAGAGAGACTGTTTGAGTCCCTGTGTGGCCTGTTTCTCATGCTAACCAGCCGGTGTTGGACGGGACAGTCCGTATTTGCGCATGTATGTTTGTGTGTATTTGCGGTTAGCTTTCTTGTCTACATGTGTGCGTGCATTTGTATGTTGTGGGACACATGTGTTTGTCCATGTTGCTGTGCCGTGTGTGTGCTCGTCGGTGGGTCTACAGGGCAGCTGCGTGAGCATTCCTGTTGTCGTTCAGCAGCTAAACAGTACCAGCTTGCTGGGCTCTTAACCTCCCCTCACAGAGTGGAGACCTAATGAAGTCCTGAAAAGTTTCCTGACTCCCTCATCTGGCTTTATTTAAGCCTCATTCTCCCTCCCTTTGCTTGAGGAAAGCCATTAGCCCATTGAGAAGACAGTCACAGAGGCCATAGAAGACAGGACTGCACTGTTAAAAAAAACTCTGTAGTGGTGATTCAAAGAGCTTCATTGTGCCTCAAAGATTGTGTATGAAGTGTTCATAAGGACCTCAAGGGCCCTTAAAGCACAAATTATCAAGTGCTTTATAAATACCACAGTAATGTGGTAATATCAGTAAAATCATAATGTAATACGAAACATCACCTCAAATCATTTCAAAGAAATCATTCTTTAAATATTAGTTTTGTAAGACTTAATGTACATTCAGTAAACATTCAAATTTGTTTCATCAGTGAGAAAAATATCCCACCAATAACCTAAAGGTGAGTCCATGTCCATTTCACATTGCATATGTAAGGTATTAACATCTACCACCGTGGATGTGAGGAGAAGGGGGATAGAGAGAGAGTGAGAAACTCCACCCCATGCCTTTTTTTTTACACACATGTAATAGCACTTCATTTTAGTGTTATACTTTGTGTATACTCAATAGAGGAAAATTGTTTCTACGTGGTTATGCCAGTCTATTGAGAGTAAGGCAAGTGAGAAGGGAAGGGGTAGGGTGTGGGGGGTGCATGCATGGCAAATAAAAAACCACGGCAGTTAAAATTGAATTTGTATTCACCAGGAAGTGGGTTAACCCAGTTAAAAGTCAGGGAATCCAATAGCGCAGGCTGATATGTGGTGTCGAGACAATCTCCTCTGGGGAGCTAAGGCGCTTGGCTCATATGCTGCTTACCCGGGCTCATAGCATGTTTTCAGGTAATAATAATACATCATATTGCTTAACGGCATATTTATGTAAGAACTCAGCAAGAGAAGGCATCTGAAGTGCCTCAGTGTTGTTCTTTGAAATCACCTCCTTCAGATGTGCCACTCGCTGTTGTTATGTTTTCTCTTCCTTATCAGTTTTGCAGCGATGGAATATTCTATTACTGAGCGTATTTGGTTTGTCATAGTCAGATGGCTTCTCTTCAGGTGGGGGGTGCAGGCTTTTTTCCTGGATTTCGCTTTTCTTTTTTAAGAGACAGCATGACTGTGTTTATGTGCATGTGTGACTCCACCACCCCCAGTTGTTCGCATACTAAAAAAGAAAGGCATGTTTTCATTAAAAAAAAAAAAAGCAAGGAGTGGGAAAATGACAAATCTCTCACCCTTTGTTATTGGAATATATTGACTGCCCTTGGTTCATTGACTTTTTATTACAGGAGGTAGCACAACTGTCAGCAAATAGGGAGAAATTTGTTTCAGCCATTTGCTTTGGAACATTTGAAGCTGATCATTTTTGTATCCAATGTATGCGCTGTGTGCACAGTTTTTTGTGTTTGTCAGCAGCAAGCATGTTTTTGCTCTGTGTGGATTTGTGTGTAAGAGGTGAAGATGTAAGCAGCGATGGTGCCGGGTACAATGAAAATGAGAAGGAAGAGGAAGAACTGGAGACAGAGAGAAAGATAGAGAGAGGGAGGGGTAGACTCATGGAGACCAAGGCATAGAGAGAGAGAGAGCGAGACAGCCAGACAGAGAGGTGGTTTCGGTCTACCAGGAACACACAGATCTAGCCGCCAGCAGTCTGTCAGTGGTGGTCCCCTCATCCAGTCTGCTGCAGCATCTGCCAGAGAGGCACCAGGCTGAGCAAGACCCAAATCCTTCCACAGCCCCATCTCAAGACCAGAGCCCCATCAACTGCGTTCTCCTCCAGGCCCCGCTGTCTTCTTCTGCTCTTCCTACCTCATACCTATTTGTCTTCACACCAACCCATGTTAGTAACCCTGAGTCAAGACCCTGAAGCCTCTATGTATTCTTCCAATGCAGCTGTAGCTTCAGCCCCCACCACCTTCATTCCCTCATTTTCTTTTGCTAAAATCAAAATCAGCCTTAACCTCTCCAGACCCTCCGACCCCATCCACATGCCAATGCGTGCCATGTCAATCATTCTTACTGACCAGTATGAAAGTAATACAGTTTGATCTATAATCTGTTTTATTTGCATCCATCAACAACAACTATTGTTAATAAGTCACTTATTAAAAGTACAAAAAAAAGTAAATGGTAAAATGGTCTGCACTTATATAACGCTTTTCTACCTAGACTGGTACTCAAAGCGCTTTACACTGCTTCTCATTCACCCTTTCACACACAAGTGTAAAAGAATGCAAAAGTAGCTAATATCCATTATGGCTAAACAGAGAATAAATCCATCCATCTGTAGAAAAAATGTCAAAGAAGTGGACACAATAGTTAAAAAATGATCACTAGATGCATCCTAGCAGCAATCTTTCCAGTGTGTGTTTTTGGTATTGTATCAGCCTCATGCTTTAGTTATTCTTAGCAACTGTCTCAATTGTCAATAGACCATAAAATGGCAAGAATGATTAACTTGTGAGTTAATTAATAACAAGTTAGACCACTTTGTTCTTTCAGTTTTTGACCCCAACTTCATTCCATTTCTCTAACCCAATCTGTTTACAAAACTTCTTCACTTCTTCTTGTCTGCCATCTAGCTCTGTAGTTAGCTGCATCACTAATATTAGAAGTAACCCTGAAAATGACTGCAAGATTAAGGAGATGTCTCAACCCTCTTCTCTGGGTACTCCTCCAGGCCCATCTTATGGCCCTATGGCCTTTAACCTCAGACCCGACTTGTTCCTTTCACCTAGCACCATCCTGAACCATTTTTCCCTGCCTTTATCCTCATTTGCTGCACATTACCCAGCCACGACCATTCTCCTCCAGCCTTATCCCCATTTAAAGCTCTTTCTCTTTTCCTGCTGGGGCTGGAGAGAGGCTAAAGCTGCAGCATCTCCCCATCCGTTAGCCAGGAGCCAGAGATCCCAGCCAGAGATGCCATCTGATACAAGTCTATCATAATGAAGGTCCAGCATGGGGCTAAATGAGTTTCCACCTCAGCCGCGCGAGGGGCTAATGACAAAACAGCCTCCCTGTGCTCCTTGGCCTGCCGCTAGCTTTAATCAGGGCATATGGCACTTGCGTAAACTGCTTGGCTATGAGGAACAGAGAGGAAAGAAGAGAGAGAGTGGAGCATGGTCTGAGGAGGTCTGAGGAGATGAAGGAGAAGAGTAGCAGAGACAATAGGAGGGGAGAAATTTTTCAAACTGTTGTTGCAGTTAAAACAACAGCTTAAAAAAATGTGCCTTTTTCATCAGCAGAGCAGATAGCGGGATTTTAGGATGTTTGCAGTAATTCTTTAGGACCTACACAAAGCCTTGTAGGCAGGCCTGTGTGGGTGCTTGATACAAGACAGAAATTTACTAATAGCCTTCATAGATTTATATTAATTTACAGGATTTAATGTGCCTTAAATAGCAGATGATCAACAAGGGAAAACAAAAGTGCATTAGTGTCCCTGTGGCATAAAAAGAGTGTGGAAGGTGGTGGAGGCTTAACAAATAGGCTACTCAATTTTCATAGCCTACTTTATGGCTCCCCAACTTATCCAAATTAGCTTAAAGGATTGATAATTCTTCACTAATATAAAACTGTTACTGAGCCCCTAAACTGTGACTTGCCCTTTTTTAGTTTTTGTCAGACACTAAACAGAAGGCTTGGTTGTGGAAATTAAACTGAAATCGCATAACAAGGCTTCCTTTTAATTTGATTAATTCTTTGTTGTTGTTTTAGATCCCTTGCGAAGACACCCATGACGTATCAAGGTTATTTGTTCCACTGTCTAATGACAATTTTCTTGCACAACAATACCAAAAGAGCTGCCTCAGAGCAAGTTTTTTTTGCCTTGAAATCACAGACAAGGCTAAGCCAAAGGGGGACTAATAAACCTTACCCTTAATTCCACTGTGAGGCTACTGCTGTGACTGCTGTGAACTTCCCTGCAGTCCTAATTGTATAGAGAGGATGATCAAAACTTCATTTAGCCTCGTTGGCTCGGTGTTGGAGGCATTTGAGGCAACAGTCATTTTTTAAAAGGTATAAGAGACCATATTGAACCGAGTGATTGATGACCTCTCAATTTCCAATCTCAAGGCCATTAAAGTTGCACAGAATTTAATAGATGTAGCTGAAGATGTTTTCACACCTCAAGTAGATCTTTAATCATTTCAAATAGCAGGTTTCTGTGTACACAAAGCCCCAGTCACTAAGAAAATGTGTTAATTCTCAAAATGCATCAGAGAGCTTAGAACATATCGGTCCCATTATAAGCTGGTGTACTGTAGGATGCGTTTTGGCTGCAAAAACAGCCAAGCTGTACCAGGCTGTACTCAGCATGGAGAAAATGAATGTCTGATAGCCATGCTTACAGTTTTAGCCCCTACTGTTCCTGTTTCAACAGCACCATAACTAGTCTTGGCAACCAACAGCCCCCAAAAACAAATTAGCCAGCAGGGTACAGGGACTGCTTTTCCATGACAGGAAAAAGAGAAAGGAAGGCTTACTTTATTCAAGTAAAGGCCTTTGTAGACCGTAGAAGTGCCCAGTTGTTTCTTCAGCTTTTCTTTTGGTGTTCTCTCACTATCTCTTCTTCGATCTCACGCAGTCCTTCCTCACTCCAAACATCATCACCCAGGTTTCTCTTCAGAACGGGGTGATTGCTTGCAGCTGGGGTGCATTGAGAACATTTTAATATTATGTAGAAGATTAGAGCAAACTAACTACATTATTCTTCGATTACACTCATTTCATCCAACTGATGTCTTTATATCCTTCCCCTCGCCTCGATTAGCTTAATGTGAAAATGGAAGGGGGGAATGCGCTTAGGACTGTACCGATTGTTCCTCAGCTGCCTATTATTTCAGAGCACCATTAAAAGGGAGGCGCCTTTTATAGTGACTGTAAATAAAACGATTAGGGGCAGATCCAGCCGGGTGCTGGGGAAGATTTCATTTCAGGGATCTGCTTATCAACGTTCTTGGAAGGTTTGGAAGGATTGCGAGGGCCCGCGACAAGATGCTACCTTCCCCCACCTTCATCCCACAACGGCTCCCTGTCTCTCTCCGAAGCCGCATTACAGTAGCAAATCTCACGCTTTGCATCCTTGTCATAAAATAAATAAATCAATTACATTCCCACACACATGCGTGCATTCTATCACAACATGACTTCAAATCACAAGAAGCATTTTGAATTGTGGGTGTTCTCTATAATGCAAACATGGCAAACAGCAGGACCCCAAACCAGAGCACTTCCCCAGCACTATTATTCTAGGGCTTTGCTTTCTACATGTGCAACAAGTCAATAAGCCACACTCAGTAGCATTCAGCTTCTTTATAAAATCATTCAAGGACTTCTGGAGTGTATGGGCCTTTCATCGTGCACAGAATACAACAAACCTGATATGTTAATCATCTCTCAGGAGTTCTTCTAAATCAATTCAAACAGCAAAGTTGCCTTTAGCAGGGGTAAGGTTTGAAAGGGATAGGATCTGAAAGAGATATATCAATGTTGAATGTAATGATGGGCCTTAAGGAATAAATACAGTATATCATGAAAACCAGAAATGTTTATGATAAGTGGTTGAAAACCAGATTTGTGAAGTTTAAACTGCTCTTGTGGAAGGATTAAATTATTTTCCATACACCCATCTACATTTGTTAAATATATTTGACTGGTAGACGCTTTTGTCCAAAACAACTCACATTTTACATGGACACCCGCACAAATTCTGGGTTTTAGCATTTTGCTCAACAGCAATTTGATAATTTTGAGTTTTCTACATGTCCACTTGACAGGCTCTTGCCCGTGGAAAGAAATGTTATCCCTCGGAAAGGATGATGTGTATCTCTGCCCTATTACCAAGTGAAATCTAATTACTCATCCCAAAATCTAATCTGTTTTAGTCATATTTGAGGACTGGACTGTCACAAGTAATTTGCAGCTTTACAAGAGTAACTTTTCTACAGGATTTTTTAAACTACATTTCATGTATGTGTTGCATAGATGTGATGTGGGCACACAAGTGTCTTATAAGACTATAGATGTATCTTGTTAAATAACAATAAATGAGAAATTTATGCCTTATTATTCCATCAATTCATTACATACTGCGCTCCATAGCATTGCTGTGACATTACATTGAAACCCCTTTGGGCCATACAGAGGCACCGTTGTAATGTTTGTTTTTCTTTTCTTTCCCTCTCTTTCCCTCTCTTTCTCCTTTAGTTTCTTGGATTGACTTTCCTTTTGTGTTGGATAGCAGGGACGCACAGTGTTGATTTCAGTTTTACGGCAGTTGTTTCATAGCTTGCAGCGTGTTTGTCTATGGTGGCATTCCTCAATTCCATTCAGCACACAAGATAATCCCCTCGGGCTGAGCATATCCCAGCATCTTCTGCTCATCCACCATCCCCGAGATGGACCAGGCAAGTATCTGATCTCTTACCCAAAAATAAGTGTGTTTGCATATGCAGAAGTGAACCACTGTATGCACGTACACACACATTCTCTTGCACAAACAGAGGCACACACGTACACCATAAGCCATCATCTCCACACTCGGTACATGCCCCTGTATCACATTGCAGCAAATCCAGTTAAGAAGCTCTGTGCGGAGAGAAAATAATAGATAGAGTTACCAGGTCTGGAATGGTTTGACCTAAGCTGTGTCATCATGTACTGATACCATTGTTTGATGAAATGTTTGAATATGACAGATTCACAAAGCCTTTTAGCGTGTCAGTGTTAGTAATTTATTACACCAAAAATTTCCACTTAGCCCCGAAACATGCTTCAGATCAGTAGGTTTTTCTCCAACAAACTGGGAGAAACATACTAAGAGAAGGGCTCTTTAAGCTTGATTGTTCATTTTGTTTTCTGGAAATGCTCTGACCCTTTTCCTTTTAAAACTGAAGCAAAGTTTAATGCTTTGATATTTTGAAAATGAATCAGTATAAACTGAAGCAATTCAGGTAAATATAGATGGACCTATCTGGCCTGAATTACTAACCACAGGTATAACATTTGGATTTTTAGTGATGCTGTGGATAAGAGCTGATGGGGTTTTTCTTACTCCTACTGTATTAGAGCTCATGGAAAAGGAAACAAGGAAAGGCAGATTCTTAAGAAAAAAAATAAGTTAAAGGAAAAACTTAGTGAGGTAGAACACAGAAAAGGAGAAAAAATGCCAGAAGTGCTAAATGGACTCCAGTCCATCCTCGATCAGAGCTCTGAGTGTTAGTAGCCCTCACAGCCAGATCTCTGAATTGAAGCTTTACAACCATGTGGTTTCCTACAGAGCCCATGTAGTGGAACCAAAATCACTGTTACCACGTATGGCGCCCGAGCAAGAACCGCCTCAGAGGATAAGCCTTCAAACAGGAGCCCATCGCTCATATTGTGAACGTCATGAGCTATTTAGACCAGTGTATGTGTTCGGTGCCGGATAGTGGCAGCCATCTTAGATGGTCTTTCTTCCATCTCTTGTTATAAACTTATTTCATTTTGCCATTCTGGAGTATTTGCATGTAAATGCGAAGTTCAGGACACTAGTGTGGCCTCTTGTGTTGTACTGTATAACCTGAATGTTAGTTTTAAAATACACTTTGGGTTTGTTTACCGTCAAGATTTCAAATTATTTCAAAATTTCCAAAGGTCTACAAGAACAGACACATTTCTAAACATTTTCTCACCCAAACAACTTAGTCACACTTGAAATAATGGCTTTTGAGATACCAATCAAACCTGACGCCAACAGAAGCCACAGTTACACCATATCAATCAAAGTAAGTATAATGATATGTTGTTCTGGAAAGACATACTACTTGGCATACTGTAAAGTGGTTCTCTTTTTCTACTTCCTGAAGCATGAAGGTGCTTACAGCACGAGTAGATGCATTAATAGTGGAAACTTTGGTAATAGTAATAGAATAGCAAACCTTTCCTCTACTCACTCTCTCATCTCCTGATGTTAGATGAGTAAAAAACAGATCATATTTCCACAGGTGGCTTTGAGACGAACTCACCCTGGAATGTTGGGTGACATAAATCTCTGTAATTGCATGGTATCGATCAGATAGGGAGGGAGGTGTCTTTTTTTTTTTTTTTTGTACTTCATACCATTTTTCACACTTTTATCTGACATCAAGACGGGAGTGTTAATCACTGCATGTGCACACACACAGGCACATGCACACTCTTTCTCTCACACACGAATGCTGACACATCCATGTCTAGCAGAACTACTGACACTTCTACGGAAAAACCACGGACGTCAAAGAGGTGCCTGGAATATGTTTTGACTGCTCTGACTTTGACTGCATATATTGAAAGTATTCACAGAGACTCAGAGAGACCCATGACATTAGTGTCCTGTAATTGATGGGACAATGTCAAGACTTTTAAAATCTGTAAACTTCTGCGGCATGACTGCACAGTATGACGACTTGACTGAGGAAAGAGAGACAAGTCTTTTCAAGCAGAATGACTTCTATGACATGTGCTCTGCTCTCTTCTTTTGCATGCCTTCGCACGATTGTACAGAACAAGGCCTAAATCCTCAAAAAATGAATCCAGCCACATGAAGCATCTTAGGCATTGTGGGGTTGTTTGTCTGTCTGTTTGTTCACGTCTGTGTTTATGTAAATACTTGTAAACCACATAAGGTATCTCTTCAGGATTTCTCTCAGGGGAAGGTACACATGTTAAGATATCTTGAATCAATTAACCACCAACAGACTTTTTAAGATGTTTATAAGAACACATATATTTTTATATTTTTTTACAGTGAAAAATTGAGCAGTGCAATTTGACTTGTCATTATGCTCCATATTTTATATTGTGACTCCCGTAATGAAAATTTGGCCAAGCAGGCAGGTTTGATTGTCAATTGTTTAATCCCAGTCTCTGGAAACACATGTCCTCCCTGGTGTTCATTAAGTTTTGTTTGCTTTTTTTTCCACTCATCTTCTCCACTGTCCAAGAAAATAAAGAAAATAAACTACATAAAAGACAAGACATCAATCCTATATTACAATACTTCTTCTAGCATTTTAATTTCATGCTGATCAAATAGCATATATCAAAATCCACATGCATTGTAAACAAAGTGAGATACTTTCTCCAGTTCACTCCTTTGAACTCCAAAATGTGTTGCCAAGAGTGGCATCACTACCCCAAGACACAGATCCACCTCTCCCCCCAGGGGCTAGGAAGGACGGGAAGTGAAGAAGGTGGGATGGAAGGGGGGAGAAAGAGGAGGTAAAAGGGAGGTGGGGGGAAATTTAGTGAAGAGGTGAGGTTTTCGGTCTCCTTCTGTGCCAGGTGTGCTTTTCACACAAACCCACACATCCTCTCCCCTTCCACAGCAGTGTCAGCGGTGAAAAATGACAAGGCCAGACACTCGAGCCGGCATGACAGGGAGCTGCAGCGGCTGCAGTGAGGAATTCCCACACATCTCACAGAGTGAGGACGAACATACACTCTAACTGTGGACAGTCTGACAGTACTTGTCTGGTTCATATATTGTTAAAGTTTTATGAAAACTGATGGGTATATGTGCTTCAGGTTCTCAGGTGTCAGGTAGTTCACTTATGAGTCATAGAAGTTCATGACATTTGGTTATGATGCTAAATCATCTTTATAATCATTTCTTTGTATAAAAAAACCCTGTTCATTATGGACTATGAACAGATGAACATACTGGTAACAGACTCTTGCTGCAGTGTCTTAGTGAGTGTCTTAGTGTAGCAAATCAAAGCTTAAGATGTGACTGACTCTAGTTTGTGCTGATGAACAGGCTGCACTAGAATAGGGCAAACATCCCTGGGTCACCATGTCATACCTCCTCTGTCCTTAATTACAGCTCAGCTGATGTTTATAAACTACTAAAGATTATCTTAGGATAGAGAAGATTATCTCCGGATGTGAGCTCTTTGGGCAATATAAATATTCTACCTCTTCTTTCCTCTTTTTCATTCAGCCCACTGCTTTGTTTGTGGTACCAGAGGTTCCTCACATGGTGTCTATTATCATTAACTAAGAAAATGATGAATGGTTAAGAACGCCAAAGCATTTTTTAAAATTCTGACAGGAGAGTTTAGAGCTTTCTTTCTTCATTAAGTTTTTGCAGATGTGGATTTTCAGATTTAGAGTTCCTGTAAAGAATTCAAGCACTGTGTAGTTTATTTGTTTGCTCATGAGAGTAGGTGAAACATATTTTCAAGAATGCCTTTTTGGATTTCTTATTGTGTGTGTGTGTGTGTGTAATTTTTTTTCTTTTACAGAATGACTTTTCTGCACAATAAGTCATTTAGATGAGAGTTGGTAGTTATATTTCTATACTTTTACTTGAGTGAGTGGTATTGAATATATCTTCCTAAACTGTTCTATGGTTTGTGACATGATGTGACTGTGATAAAATACAGTCAATACTAAGGGTAGAACAAATCACAATTATAGGTTCAGTATTCGGTTTTGATGAGTGGGGACACTGGCCTGAGTTACTGTATTTGTTTTCAGTTGTCTCTTACATTACCATTGAGTGGAAGCAGCCACTATACTATTTATATTATATACTATTTATAGTATATAATATAGTTATTTTTCTTTGTAATATTTGACTGCATAATGTCTTGGTTGTGCATTTTATTCTACAATAAATGCAAACAATCTATAAGCAATGCATCATTTATTTAAAAAATGTGCTGTTTCTTTTTGATTTAGCCCTCTAAAGTTGTTGTGCTTTTGTTAACTCCACCTTTTTCTCTGAAGTAAACATGAACATTAAAGAGAAAATAACCAATTCAATTACACAATTTGTGGTCTTCCAGATGCTTTAGATTGTGTATTTAGTAAAACAAGGATAAAAGTACACGTCACAATGAAATGCTAAATGTGTTTGCAAAATGATTCTATCAAATATAAAATAAATTCTAGCAAGTCACATCTTATTTATTTCAGTGCAACACTGAGACCAAAGGCAAATCTCTGCACTTTGAAAATGCAGAGTCAACAATAAATAATTTAGGCAACTGCAAGTAAATGAACAATTATCAATGCTAATAATTTCCCTCCAAACATTTTACACACATTGCTTGCTGTGCATGCATACACTAGTATTCATGTTTTTCCATTATTGCTGAGTTAGAATTACTGCACCAATCCTATAGCTAATCCATTTACATGGAAAAGTGAATCTCTGCATGAGCTCATCAACTAAACATCCCCTCTAAACAAATGATGAGACAACTGGCTTTCTGCTTTATCTTGAACAAAAGCCATCTATGGTTACATCTTCTTGGTTACAGAAACATGACACAGTGTTTTTACTCCAACACTTTTGACTGCTTCCAGACTGTGTCCCCCGGGGGCTCTGGTGTAATTTTGTAATTTGTCCACAGCTACCTTTTAGCATTTTTACAACTTTTTGGTGGAATGTTGTTGTACAAAAGTCTCTGGCAGTTCATTCATACCCATGGTGCATCAGTGTGAAGTTACAGTAACACTGAGGAGGTAGTGTTACAGGGATAATGACGGCCAGTGGTCTCTTCGGTTGCCCTCATGTTCAAGGAATTCCCCATTCTGCACCTTTTTGTTGTCAGTTTATTTATGTCACCATTGCATACTCTAACTATATTGTGGTGAAATGTATGGAAATTACCTCAAAAGAAGACAATGTGATGTAGTGCAAAATGCTTTGATTTTATTTAGGTACGACTCTGTGAAAATTTCAAATGTCATTTTACTCATTTACTTGTTTTATTTGACTTTTTAGTAAACTCAACATCTGTAAAGCCTGAAGGAGAGATAAAATCAGAACACTGCAACACATCTGGTTTCATCTCAATCCCTCTGCAACAGCATGGGACAAATGGCTTGGGTGGAGGAGAAGACCACAGGACACAGACAGAAGCTACTGCTCTTGCCCATTACCGACCATGAGACTCCACTCAGCTGATACATACTGTCACCCTTCAATACAAATCCCCTTGATATCCTCCGTGCACATGCTAACAGTCAGATGCAGGCAGCAGTCTGAACTTGCTCTGTCACTTTGCCGTACCCAGATTCCTATAGAAGAGGGAAGGGGCCCCCGTGGGGACCCTAATCGCTAAAGCAAAGGGTCATCCATCAAGTCAGGCTCAGTGGGGACATTAGGGGAAGGCTGAAGAGGGATGAACATCATAGGGGCGGGTGAAGTAACAGGGAGAGACAGCAACAGAGGGAGGGGGGCAGGGGGCTGAGAAAGAAACAGATTGAAATACAATGTGGAGAGAAAGAAGCTCTCTGTTTGTTTAGGGTCTGTCTCTGTCATTGTGTTGCTGTAGCAGAGGGGTTACATGGGTGTCTCTCGGACACTGGGGGCTGCCGTGCTCTGTTGATGGCCCTGTAACTGAGCATATGTCACCAGTCTAGCACAAACGAGGACGCTGTCTCTGCTGGGGCACATGTCATTAGCACCATCTGTGACAGTACCCATGAGGCCTTGATACACGCAAATACGCTGGTTTTGTTGTTTTGGAAGGGGACTGGAAAACAAAGAGGGAGGGGTGCTACATGTGTACATATGTGTGTTTCCTTCCAGGGTCAGTGGCACTCAACTGGACAGTGACGATGGAGAAATCAACCTACAGTTGGGTACTATCATAATGTGTGCATGAGGGTGTGAAAGTGAAGTAGATGCATGATGAGGGCCGCATGTGTAGATAAATGTGTGCTTGTAAGTCAACATAGTGTTTTGTGTACATATCAGTGAGTCCAGGACACTAGTATGGCAATGATTACAGCCCTTTGGGAGGGAGGGTAAGATGGGTCCGGGCTGCACTCGCTGTAGTCATGTTGAGTCCAGATAGAGGAAATGCTGGAATAATAAGAACAGGAAGGGTAAATGGCCTATCAAACACACCCCTCTCTGACCTCCCCTGAGCCCAGCCGACCAGGATGAAAGATCCAGCCACTTTCTTCTCCTTAATGGTTTCCTCGGTAATCAGCACAACGGAAGTGCGCCAGTCCAGGGTGATTAGCCAGGGCTAGGATTTCTTAATCGCCCCGGCCCCTTTCTCATGCTTTGAAAAAAAAGGAGGGAGTGGGAAAGAGGGAAGAGGAAGTAATGGTGATAACAGGACCTTGTGTTGAAAGAGAAAGCAAAGGGTGAGAGATGTTTGGATACGGGAAGATTTGGGACGGCCACAAGCTGAGAAGATGAAGTTGACATTATTTGGGTTTCTATGGATTGGACTGAACACACACATAAAGAAAAATAGATCAAAGTGTAATTTCAATTTAATAAAGAGAGATTATCCAGGTTTCATTAAGTCCATAAAGTCAAGTGCTAAAGAACTTAATATGTGGGAAAACAGGGATTCGAGAGGCGACTACTAATCTGACTGAAACGTGCTCTCCCAGGCAGCTATGACACATGGCAGAAGTTAACATGTGTTAATGTGTTTTATTTGCTCTTCTTTTTTTAATCTGCTAACAGAGTTTTCACTATAACACAACTTAAACCTTCTGACAATGTAGGGATTTGTTATTCATCGCTGTTATTTGACTGCGGCTTCCAGTTTAAACAATAAATCAAAATGCCGCCAGGCCAGAGACTAGAGTAGATAAGTGGCATTAGACTTTAAAAAATACTAAATATTAATATATCTATATGGTGAAAACATGTAGTTTTTTCCACCAAATCGTAACTAATTTGAACAATTAGGGATAAGTTGTAGTATAGTCTTAAAATAGCTCTACGATTGAATAGGGTGGTGAATTCCTGAGATAGTGCCTGTCTGATG
The DNA here is from genome assembly GCA_034779795.1 of Ctenopoma multispine. Lineage (NCBI taxonomy): Eukaryota > Metazoa > Chordata > Actinopteri > Anabantiformes > Anabantidae > Ctenopoma > Ctenopoma multispine. Next base: position 23,852,134 of record JAUYWH010000012.1, on the reverse strand, counting down.
GTTAATGGTGACTGATGCTAGTGTCAGAGCATTTAGCTTAACCACAAAAATGGCAGACTGCATGAGTCACACTTACAGGCAGCACACTCTCTGTTCCCACAGGTTGCTACTATAACCTGAGTCTTGGGCCTGAATGTTTTGTGTTTGTATCTCTAAGTAGTGTAACCGACACTAATACCGTGTGTACATGTATTGGAAGACGCACATTATGAGTAATCATAACTAAAATCAGCTTAACAACATGCAGCTTTTTATATTTATTTTGAATTGCGTTAACAGTGGAACATGTTGACCACATTTTTTTTGACTAATGATGATTAAAGGAGTTTATGTATATACTGACTTGCGCTTGTGAAGAATATCTATGAATACCTAGAATAACTATTGTTGAGCTTCCAGGGAAATGACCGGGGAGGCTGCAGGTAGCAAGTAGATCCCCTGACTGAGCTCACTTAGTTATGTTGTGTCAGGAATTACAGTGAAATAGCTTTTAAATGCTTTTGTAGATTTATTTTAGGTGCCACATTCCTAATGCAATGATATGCTGATCTTGTTTCCTTTCCTAATATTGTCTTGCTGTTTAATGCTGCATGCAGTTTCCCTACCAACAATAACAATATACAGTGGCAAAATTCTTCAACCATACCTAAACACACAAACAGCAAAGCCTGTTTGACAGACTAGAGATTTGTTTTCATCCAGGAATTCCCCTACCGAGTGCTGATGCTACTTTATTTCCCACCCAGTCAAACCTGCTTGCGCCTTACATTGTGTTCCCTACTATTTCTCAGTGATCACGTTACATCACTTTGTTTCCAAAATGTCTTTGGTAACATGAACATGCTTACAAACAGGTATCTTATGTCCACTTATGTGCATGACAGTGGGTGACTCCACCTGGGCTTTTGTCTTAGCTGCTACAGAGATTTGGAGTCTCACAGTGTAACATCTCAGGTGACGTCCTTTAAAATTCCCCTGACCATTTTTTTTGTACCAATGATTTTCTATGGAGCTTTGAATGCACATGAGCATATACACAACACTTTACAGGCTAACTTTGCAAATACAGTACACGCACAATGAAGACTGCTGAGCATTTAAAACGCTCTATAATGATTGCTTTCACGTTTGTCTCCACTGCATTTAAGTCCTTGGGGCTAAGCAGGTGTGTGTCTAAATACATTACTCTCATACCTGGACACACTAACAGGTCAATACACAAATTGTCTTTATGAGCAATCATTCTAACAGCAGGCTTATATATTACAAAATGTCCAGAAATGACATGTAGCTTACAGGCAAGCAGATGATGTGAAAGGTGAAAGTGAAGAAATCAATATCACTATTAAACTTTTTTTTTTTCTTGAGCTGTAAAAGTCCCACAGTGGTGTGATCCCTATCAACCACAATGGATAAAAGGAATGCATGAAGGCAAAGTAGGAGAGCAAGATGACGTGCAGAAGATTGTACAAAACAGATGAGACAGAACAAAAGATGGTCGACGGGGAGATAAGGAGGGAGAATTCAACAGACAGACACACCAGGCGTTTCTGTCTCACACCCTGTAGTCAGTGAGCTGTCAGCGATCCTCACTGACTGCTCTATGGCTACAGCCCCGCAAGCAATGGCATTTCAAATAGCCTTATAAATCAAGAGTTATGTTATGTCACCCTGCCACTGCCATTAACACACAAAAGAGAAAACCACCACCATTTTTTTTCTGCAGCACAATGGGTTTATATTACTGTGTGCATCCCCTACTGAACTATTAATACTCTACATCAAGCTTGTTCTCAGGCCGTTACTGAAATTTGAGAAATTTATCCTCATCATGGGTCCAAGTCTCAGGAAAACTTACTAGCCCTATTGATGTCTGGGGACTCACGAGAAACCGGCCCCTGACCCATTTTTGTTCCCAACCTGTAGGTTAAGAAACACTCTGTCCTCCCTCAACAATTACTAAAGAGATACCCTTGAGCAAGGCACTTGACCTCCAGTAGCACAATGAGCACTGAAACCGCTCATTGGCTAATAGACTGTAGTTGCACAGCACAGCTCAGCTCCCAGGCACGAAATGTGCAGTTTAGAAATAACTGAACGTGAAACTGAACGAAAAAGAACAAAATTTGTTTGATTATGTGACTTTCATCAGTCCGTGCCAGAGTGATGCTGTTTGCAGACAACTTATCTTAATGACAGACAGATGGCAGAGGCATTCATTGCTACACCACTGTGCCTTGTGTCACTTTGACAACTTTTTTCATGCCCCGTATGACCCTCCGCACCTGCTGCAAAACAATTTCCCAAGTCATCCGTACTGCACGTGAGTCGTGGTTGCCAGGGTTAAATATAGGAATCATGCATAGAGGAGTAATCAGGAGTGCTCATCACAGGACCCCTTGAGACTGATTCTCTGCGTGTGACAAGGGTGTCAACACACTGACGGATTGTAGCAGCACGTGCACATAAACGTACACAGCTGCATGCATTCACACAGCCACATGCAAATACATGGTTTCAAGCACATACACGTACACAAAATCACACTGACAGATTTTATTTACCAGCTTTATATACTTGACTGACACCTGTTCCCCAGGATAAACCCACAGCTCCCAGCCTAATGGGGTAAATACAATTAAAAAATTTACAGTGTAGGTGTTGTTTTTTAATATAGACAGTAGCACTATTAGAACTTTCAAAAACAGAAAATGATTAGAATGAATTGTTTGCTTTAAAATCCAATTTGCTTGCGTTGTCATGTGGTTAGCGCAGGTTTAGCTGCCCTTTGATTGCAGCATCCTTGCAAAATGGAAGAATGGAAGATCATTAAAAATTATTTGAATTTTCCTTCATATACCCAAGCATGCATGGAAAACAGACATGCAAGAGTGCAGATGCCAGGTGCCCTGTTGGATTCTGTTCATTCATTCCATTGGCCAAATCATGAGCTTTTGAACATGTCAAAAATCCAATAAGCCTATTAAACCACATTGACATATGACAGTTATTTTGTTGCTGTGTGTCACTATAGAGAATATATTGGCTAAATGCTTCCTGGGACAGATGCTACTTTGAGGCTAATCGGTAGTAATTTTTGGTCCAATTGGGTTAGAGTGGCCTTACACTGGGCAGTTTCTTTGGCCTGAAGCTGTCGAGGGGACAGCCAGAGGAGTGGAAAAACTGAGACTAATACACGTGCTAGGTTTGCCACTGCTTCATAACTGTTTCAGGATCTCAGCATTAGAAAAGAGAACACCTTGTAACCACATGATGACAGTTACAAATACAACATACTGACAGAGGCATATTAAAACATGTTTACCACCAGTACTGACACACAGTAACCAGCAAAATCCCTCAACACATTTCTAAGTGAATGATCTCTAAACTAGGACATGGATAAACACTGCAATAATACCCAGCAAAACATCTGACATCCCAGCCTGTCATGTTTTGGAAAGGCCTTCAGACTTCACTTTGTTGCATTATACATCAACCGTTACCCAAGATATTACAGTGCATTTGCAATCCAGGGGCAAATATTTTCAATTGTGGGTGGGGGGGCATGTCTATGCTCCAGCAATTCGACACCACACCACTTGAGAGTTATCATCAGAGTGGCCGTAAGCTCTGGAGCAATTCATAATTGTGTTCACTCATCTCATATTGCAGTAGATGAAGTTTTTACTTTTTTATTTATTTACACACACACACACACATGCACACCAGCTGCAGTCACAAACAAATACACACCCACACTCACACGTATAATCACAGATGCTCAGTCCAGCACTTTCTTGATGATACATTAAAAAGTGTAGTGTTGCATCTCGCTCTCTTTGCACATCTACACGTGTGTGTGTGTTTGTGTGTGTGTGTTTGAAGCAGGGTCCCTCCACCTGTGCTGGTTTTCAGTTAATCCACTTAGGTCCCAGTCTCGTCTACACAGCTGAGCGGTGTGGTTGAAGCTTCACAGTGCCCTGCGGGGGCCTGGGGTGCCTCTCCAACTCAACGCCTTGGCTTAAGCGTGGCGCGGTAAGGAGATGAGGCCGGCTCGGCCGTCGTTACAGAAATTAGATGGATCAGGGAGTAAACATAACCAGCTTTTTATATGATCCCCGGCTCAGAGCAGACAGAGAGCGGAGAAGATGGAGTGGAAGGAGGGGAGGGAGGAAGAGAAGGCGAGATTCCTCCTCTAATTACTTCATGGGTCACTGCTCCTGCAGGCAGATGTCAAAATCCAACACTTTCTGATGTGAGGAAAGCACTGGAGAATGGGAGAGATAGAGTAGGGAGAGAGAGCAAGGATAGTAAGACCACAAGAAAGAGGGGAGAGTAATGAGGAGGGGAAGAGGGGTGAGATAGAGAAAAAGAGAACAGAGGAAGAGGAGGTTTAAAAAGAGAATAAAACAGTGAAATGGAGAAAAGGGGTAAGAAAAATAAGCAGGGTGAAGGAGGAGGAGGAAAGAAAGGATTTAGAGAAGGAAGGGAATCAAGGACATAAAAGGGGTGGACGGATTTAGGGGGTTGGGTTGGGGGTAACACGTTGTCAGGAAAGTGGGAGAATGCGGTGGTGATGACACAGATTGGTTGTGGAGTGGCAGTGACCTGGGATGGCCTGTGTCTGGCAGAGAGGTAGCAGACAAACACAAGGCCCTTCAGATTTGCCACATGCCCCCTGGCTCATTGAAAAACCACTGACATCCAACCAAAACGACAAACTGGCACTGCTACGTCAGGAGTTATGCTATGCCCTTTGGTGTAAGAGTGGTAAATGCCTACATCTAAAATTCCAAAGGATCTCTGGTGGTCAAAGCACTGAAGTAATCCTGCTGACATAGCGCAGCGATGTTTAAATGTTTTGTTTATCCCAATAAACCCAGTGTAGGTCTGACAGACTCACATGATTTTTAGATAGTTATGTGCTGATATTCAAGACACATTATCACATTTTCAGCGTCAATATGCTTTTATGTTCTAAATTCTGTCTGAAAACTCCCAGATACTGTATATAGACAAGCAGCGTGTAACTTGCTAAACAAATGCAGCTTAAACTCCTCACACACGATGTGAGTGAAAGTCAAGCAGTTATTAAGAATCTATGCTTTATAAAAATACCTAAAGTGTTTCCTTTTCATTGAAACTAAAGATGTTAGTAAACAAACATTTTTCCATCAAAGGGAAGTGAGAGACTTATAGAGATGTAGGCTGTTATTGTTTAGATATGATGAGCGTCCTGAACACTGAAAAGCAGCTGACTAGTAACAGCAGTCAAACAAGTAGTCAGCTGTAAGTCTGTCCCTCCACATCTGTCTATTCCTCTACTTGCATTTGAAAGCAAAATTAATCTTTTATCATTAAATCTATAAACCATTTACTTCCAAAGAGAAGTAAGACTTGAATATAATACTAATCTAACACATCTTGTGTCCATATCATTGTCTGTCAGTGTCTTGAACTAATAATTACTCTCTAAGATAATGAATGCATAGTTTATTTAATTTAACATGCTAGTACATAGTTTAAAGAAACATCCACTCTACTGTTTTTAAAGCGTTACTTAGAATTAGTATTAATACAAGTAGGAATAAAATACTTCAACTACACATCTGAGGACTGAGCCTCTACAGACACAAACACACGAACCTGGGTTTGTAGCTAACTTGGTTGTTGGTCAGTGGTGTACGGAGCTCACTGAGGCCAGATTCAGGCTGATTTGGTCTCAGTGAATATGTCTCACTTCCCCCTCAGTGGAGCCGGCATGCCCCTAGGTCCTGATTTACTCCTGATCTGTGGGGCTGCCTCTGTCAAATCTAGGCACCGCTCCGGCCACTTCGAGACATATACCACGTTAAACACACATACATGCACATACGCATACACACAAACAGTATATGCATAGATTTGCATGCAGGTATGCACTGCCCAATGTTTATTTGTGCGTAGCTGCAGACATGTTAACCAGCTTCTGCCACTTCATACATGCAGATATACCACACTACATTTATCCATTTATCCATCATCTTATCTGGTCCTGCAGACCACTTAACTTTTGTAACCCTGGATACTAGTAGCAAGTAAAAAAAACAGATAGATAGATAGATAGATAGATAGATAGATAGATAGATAGATAGATAGATAGATAGATAGATAGATAGA
>JAUYWH010000012.1:23769304-23845872 GCA_034779795.1 Ctenopoma multispine | reverse complement strand
ATAGATAGATAGATAGATAGATAGATAGATAGATAGATAGATAGATAGATAGATAGATAGATAGATAGATAGAAGCTAAAGGTGCAAGCAGATGGAGATCCCTTTGGCAATGACTTCTTAGTCTGGTCTCCAGGGGCTTCTGGGATTTTCATTTCAATGGGCCCTAAATATTCATCACTTTCTCTCTCCCCACCCTACTGTATCTTTAAACCCTTCTGTTGGCCGTTTGAGGCACAGGGTCTCCCAAACTGGCAACCCAGCCAGGAGAATTGAAACAAACAGAGGGCCTGAGTAGACCAGCAAGTGGGTGGATAAAACTCACACGCAAACACACAGACTCACGCATGCACATGCAGTCATACTTCCACCCACCCCCACCCCCACACCCCCCTTCATCTCACACACACATAGACATAGACACACCAAACACAGCACACAGAGCCAAGAGCCAACAATGTGCCTTTGTTTTAAGGAAGGCTCACTTATAAAATCAAATATCGGGGCCGTCTTTCAAGCCAGCCTTTGTCTGTCTATTCAGCTCACTCCTCGTTGGCCTCTCGGCCCCCCGACGGCCTGTGCATGAGTGTTAACAGAACCCATTGACATTCCTGGATTAACATATATTAAGGGGTTAAATGAAAGTGCCATTATTGTGGTTTAAGAGTGAAAGCGACCCGTGGGATATTATGCTTCCCACTTGAAGCTATGAATGGCTGATTCTAAACAGCACTTCATTATAGGAGCACACTTCATTGATGGGGTCTATCAGAACTGGGAAATCTCCTCTTGAAAAGCTGTTGAACTTAAACAGCCTGAATCCAAGCAAGCTGGGTAGATACTGTGAGGAGTCCATAACATGTCGTTGGTTCATAAAACACACACAGTGATTACATGTTTTATTCTGAGCATCCAATGTCTGGCATATCTGAAAATAATCTTTGGCTGTTTTTCACTACTGTTAGAATGGAGTAATTGAGAATAATGTATGGAAATAAAAACACCATCACAGACATCCAGGACATCCTGCAAGCATGCATTCAAAATATGAAAGATATTAATTAATTAATTACGATTCCACTGGACTAGTATGACATGCATTGTGCATGAGCTGTCATGTGATTGATAAACGTTAGTTTAAAGTTTTGAATTCTGCAACAGGTTGACGTTGCTTTCACTTAGAAACGTGTGCATGACCATGGGGATGTTGCAGTGGCTGTCTTCAGCAACATAAGGATGTGGCCGCAGGTATCCATGACAGTATAGGGGATCTGTGATGGGGATTTCCAGAATCCACTGCTATTAACATGGATCTGAGTGTAAGAGAGAAGCATGATACTACTGTGTTCTGTCATCTCAACAGACAGGATCTGGTTACTGCCATCCTGTCTGAAAGAAAAATGGTTGTTGTCATCTTCATGGGTGCTTCAAAGTTCAGAGATGCAAGAAGTGCAAAAAACAGGTAAAGAGTATTTCAACACTAGCTGCAGACAATTTACAATTTACATAGCTGGGAAGAAATCACCAAAACACGTACCAAACAAGAATAAAAAATATGTGTTAGCCATTATTAGCTTTGTGTTAGTTTTGCATTTATACAAACAGGCATTGATGTGATGTGTCAAAATGTGCCTGTGTATGTATGTGTAGGCAGACAGCAGTGTATGAGCGCAATGCATCCAGTTCATTCTCGGTGCGCGGTGTCTGTCAGAGGAGAATTGACATTGATGGGAGCAAACTGGATGGAGACAGCGTCTGTCCAGTCAGAGGCCTCATCATTATGGCTGAAATCCTTTTGATCATCCCTCCTTCTCTCTCTCTCTCTCCTTCTGTTGCCTTGTCTGTCTATGTCTCTGCCGTCTCTTTTCCAGTGCCCAAAAGCAGATGAGCGGCCGCCGTTATGGCACATGACAGACACACCTTTTTGTCTTTTGAGTTTTTTCCATTTCACTGACCCGCTACACCGCACCACCACCTCCCCTCCCTTACCCACCCACCCACATGCATGCATGCTCACACCCACACACTACTTCTCTGTCTCCTGCATTTTATCCCTCTCTCCTGACAAAACTGGCCATGGAGGAACTCCTGGTGCACGTATGTGTCTTAAATCTATAATAGAAAAAATATAAACATTTTATTTAACTTCACAACATTTTTTTTTGTTTAATCTGTACAAAAATAAAATTATAATAATAATAGTTTGCAGTATTATGCAGTGGCAGAGCCAGGTGGTACATGCTACCCCGCAAATCTTGACCACCCCAGGTGTCACCCCTACCACATCCAGAATAACTAGGACAAATTGACCAAATTTGAGGCTGAAATATATCATTGTAAATAATATTTAATTTAATTTAAATTATCAATAATAGTTGTTATTATAAATTAATTAATTATTTCAGAATGCATAAAGTTTCATATTATTATTATATCCAAAAAGGTTTTTAAATTTTTTAGAACTGATGGTCTATAGTTAAGTTGTATTCCTTAATAATTTTTCTTCTAAAAAACAAACATGAAAAAAAAAAAAAACTTAACAACCTTGTTGTGGGTATTACTATTGTGATAGAGTAACTGTTTGTCAGAAAGTTACATGGTAACCCCTTTTCCAGTGCAGTGCACAGGTCACTGGTGAAATCTACATCCTGCTGACAGAGTGGAGCAGGAAATGTGATCTAGGTGAAGTGGGATCCATTGTGAAGGGTGTGGCCTAAAGAAGAATTGATGAGTGCGAGGTTAAATCTGTCATGTGTCAGAGAGCAACGCTTTGTAATTGTTTCTTTTGCAATGCTTTCAAAAGTCAAAGAGCAACAGCAAATGCTGCCTCCACCACAAAACAAAAGGCTGTGTAGACTTTGAGAAGACAGACAAATAAACGAGGTCAAGGCATGAGAGTGTACATATATTGAAATGCCAGGTGATAGACTAAAGGCATCTTTTAGACTGTGACAGTTTTTAAATGCAGTGCAGTCATTCTACATATTTGGTTTCAACACAAAGTTGTTGTTGCTACTGTTTGCTTCAGTCATTCTAATTATTACCTATCATGTTACTAAACACTTTTTTTGGCAAAATGCTTAAGATTTAATTCTGTCAAACCTGCTGGCCTGTCACTGGTGTTGATCCTGGTGCAGCACAGTAAGAACAAACCCTGCAGATTAGCATAGTTTGTCACTGGCTCCTATTGTGGATTTCAGCAGCAAATGTCAGAGCACAGAGTCTGATCCTTTGTTATTAAGATGAAACTAGCCCCCGAAGTCTCTGCAGACTGAGTAAACAAAGCTAATAGAAAATCATGCCGGCCTGATTAACCTGCCTTATTACATTGTTTGCATAGAACATCATTAGCGACAACAGTCATTTCTCATGCCAGAGAGTAAGAACAACTGCCTGTAGATTATTTGTTTATAAACAATAATGAAGAAAGAGGCTGAATGCGGATTTTTGCTTTTTAACAATATGACATTTAGTCCTCTGTTTGTTTGGTTGTTCAATGTAGTACATATGTCCCAACCTCAAACTATGAATGGAAAGAAATAGAATTGCAGATATTTGTGTTCAACATAAACTGTATAATTGCATAATGTTGAAATGATTCCAAACATACTCTAGAAAGAATTAATATAAATTAATATAAAATTGAAATTCCTTCAAAAATAACTGATGATTTTTAGCAGGGACTTACTTATCAATACAGATAATGTGTGTGCACAAGCAGGTAGCAACAATGTGTAAAACATGTGTTTGGGAAGGTAAGGTTTATACTTGCCTCCATCTGTCCTGCCTTGCTGTGTGACAAACCCAGATCATGTGACCAGGCAGATGAGGAAGTGTTGACAGAAGACTCCATTAAAATACACATGTAATAAGGCACACACATACACAGAGCCCAATCTGGTGAAAACTGACATCTTGTGAAAGACCATTACAAGATTTTTATCATTTTATTTCAACCTTTCTTAATTCCCGTAAATGGGAATGGCTAACTTTGCGCCTGGTTTAGATCTTGTTGGCTTACTGACTAGTCCAAGCAGCTACTTTCTGTCTCGCTTTCGTCAGCTGCCAGCATGTAATGAGTGTAAAAATCATGGTTACTTGAAAAGTTGCAGAAAGCCTATGTAGTCTGGCCCTGTATAAAGTAAAAGGAAATTTGGGCAAATCCTTGTTTTCCTGAATCTCTGCAATGGGTGTGGAAAGTTCAAAGTTACAATTTTGGTTCTCTTACCAAAGAACCACAATAGGAACATTAATGGGAAATATGGTTGAAATTAACCAGAATGATCCTTTAAAGAAAGAGAGATAAAAAAGATATAGGGGAGAAAATTTTACAAAAATGAGAGAACAAACTAAATTTGTGCAGTTTTTTCCCCTTTTTTTATCTGTCTCCTTCCTCTCAGTTATGAGGCAGCAGTGATTGTCCCCCATCGGTCCCAGGATCCCCACAGTAGAGGCCCACCCTACAGCCATGCCCCCAGACACAGAATCTGATGAGGAGCACAAGGCCACAAAGGCTTACCCTGAAAGCCCTGGGGACCCCACACACAAATACACTCACACAGAAGGAAAGCACAAATACATACACAAAGGCGAGCAAGCACAATCAGCCAGACATGTACAGTGCACATATGAACACGCAAACAGACACAAAAGCAGGTGGATGCAGTCATTCACTGGCAAACTTACACACACACACTGGCACAGTTTCAAAAGCATAGTAAGCCATGGACCAACACAAACACAGACCCGCTGGTACTCCCTGGCAAAGCTACTCGCTATCACATCAGACATGTAACTGTACTCTCAGAAGTAAACCCTGTACCAAATCGATCTTTTCACTTTTTTTTTTTGCTAATATTTAATCTTTATTTACCCATATGTCACAGCAGGATTGACATCTCTTTTACACTGACAATGGAGGCATTAGAGGGAAACTGGCATGAATGAAAACAATATAGCAAGTTCACACAAGAGTTGAAAAAACAAGCAGAGTGCTTATTCAGTCAGTCTGTTTCAGCACTGTTACTAGTTTAAAAATGTATCCGCTAAAAAGAGATTTAGTTGGATTTAATAGATGTGTCATTATCATCATGATTATAACAAATTAACTTAACTTTCTGCTGAAGTCAAGATGTCCTATGTTAACCCACTCATTATTAGAGAATTGGCTGACTTTCGGGGGAATAATGTCAGTCTGTAAATAATTTGGATCAAATGAAACATTATGATAATGTTGACGAAATTTCCCATCTACACTGCAATGCCTCAAATTCTTGCCCAAGGCTCAGATATAACTGCAAAATGTGTGTACCTCAGTGGGACCAATTTTTGAATTTTTCAAAAACAAACCTGAACCAGCACAGAAGAATAAGGTGTCATCTGTTATTGACATAAAGAGCTTAATCCTACCTACCACTAACTAACTCTTCTAAGACTAAACCTCTCACCTCTGAGTTGGCTAACTAGCCATCGCTTCTGCCTGTTGGCTACACACCTGACCCAGTGGTACCTAGAGGCAGAGGTGGGCCCCATGAGGACACACACATACGCACATTTATGCATACCCCTGTGTGTGCGTGCGTGTGTGTGTGTGTGTGTGTGCATCACGCAAACACACATGCGTAGACTCATGAGCCACACAAACCTGTAAACCTTCCCACACATGGATACACACACAGGCACATCCACACCCAGTTTATGTGTCATTCACTGACTGTACTTTTTGTTATTGCTTTGGCAATTATGGCCAACAAATAAGTAAATTAGTAATATTAGGAATGTGTGCGCATCATTTGCAGTCAATTTCCTGTTGCTAATGAGATTAGAAACAATGCTGTCAGTCAAGTAACAGTGGCAAACCATTTCCATTTCTTATTTTCCTTTTCCACTTAATCAAACAATTGGTTTAATAATCATGAAAATAGCAGGATATGGCCACACTGTTTAATTACATTTTGAATATCATGGAGTTTTTAGTCACTTGGAAATGCCATTTCACATGGTGTTGGATTAATATTAACAGTAAATGAGGTACATAATATAAAATTATAATTTCCTCGTGGATATGACAAGGGAATAGGATAATAACCACTGCACGAACAAACAATTTTAATTTTTATGATGCGGGTTAGACAAATAACAGATAGTAATGAAATTGCCTCAGTGGGATTTTAGTGTTATATGCAGATGAAATGTCTACAAGTACAGTAAAGTCTGTGCTTTTCTCTCCTTCTTATCTGTACCTCATCGGCCCACCTCCCTCCCCCCACTCCCACTCTCCCTCTCTCTCTCTGTGAGGGACCATCAGTCTGGATGATGGTAGTGGTGACCAGAAGAGGGCAGACATACTGTATTTAATCTCATATCCTGTTATACATCTTCTCTCTCTCTCTCTCTCTCTCTCTGCCCCCTCCTCCCACCCCCACCTCTTCTGTAACTGTTTGTCTGTCTATTCCTCTGGAGCCTTTACTTTCAGAGTCAAGAAGAATTTCTGACACCCGTCCACCCTCAACCACTTAACTACCAGCCAGCTCTCTGGTATCTACAGGGTGTCTGGTGAGACGGGACACTGATATTGAACAAATTGAAGTCCCCACACAACTGTACTTTAGCAGCAATTTTGGCAGGCAACTTTAACCCTTGTTATGAAACCAAACTAATTTAGATTCAGTTAATCAGAAACATGCATTTTATAGAACATTAGTGGTCTAAAATCTATAATGTTTAACATTTACAGTACAGAGGCTGAGTGTGTTGTTTAAAAACTGCTGCAGACATAAGGAAGAAACAGTGTGTCTACAGGATGTGCTATTAGCTTAGCATGAAGTATTTTCTCAGTTATTATCAGTATTTTATCAGAAACATAAATACTCAGATAGGTATATATCACTTTGACTGGAGAGTGGACATATTCGTTCTTGGAATGATGAGATGTGTTCCACACAGAAATAACAAATAGTTTTTGTGTATAAATGCAGCCAATGAGTGCTTGACAAAGACTCTCTTACTCATCCAGGAAAGGGCTTGGTCAGTGACATCACTATACATTATGACATATTGATTAAAATCCATCCTCCTTTACTCTGTTTTTTCTAATCAAACGAAGGCACGATCTCTCTCTCTCTCTCATCTACATATGTGCTTCTATCTATCTTGCTCCCTCTCTCTCTCTGCTCTTTTTCTTAAACCTTCCTCTGTTTTTTAGATCCTGGATGCCTGAGGCCTTTGCACACCTCACTCTTTCTGCCTCCCTCCTGGCCCCCCTCCCCCCTTAGTGCTAATGAGTTGGTGGTGCTAACAGCACAGGGCCAGCTAGCCTGCTGATGAAATGTAAATGGGCAGTAATGAGCACAATCACAGTCACTTGAGGGAAAGACTGCTATAACCAACCATACTGTCTCTCCCTGCCTCCATCTTTCCATCACTCCATCCTGATGGACAGAACCCAGTCCCAGGGTGGGCATGTGACTGACAGGGCCTGGCGCCAATGCTGAGGGGAATCCAGCGGGCCTCGACAGTGGCCCTTCACGACTGACCGCAGGGACAAAGATAGTGATGGTGGGTTGGGCCTTGCTGGCCGTTCTAAAATGGTCCATTAATTACACCAAACCCTTAGAGAAAATTAACAGGCAAATTTAATAACAGGGAGGAAGGAGAGGTTTGTGTGTGCGGGTGTGTATATGTGTGTGCGGGATTGTATCCATACACACGAGTGCTATCCACCCCCTGCTATTGTAAAGAAAGATCGCTCCAAGCTTATTGTCAGTACTGACACTCATCAAGCAGGGTTCTCTGACACTTAAGGTCAATGATTTAAGGCCCAACAACAGGTTTAGTGAGGGCAATAAATTGCCACACTGCAGGAAATAAATTGTCACATTTGATGTCAAGTCATCCTTTAGTAATTACTGGACCTTAGTGTGGGAGTTTCTTTAATTGGTGATTCATGACAAGCCATAAACAACGATACTGCACATGGAAGTTTGATGATATCTGAAAGACTTAAGTAAGATTTAATTTATATTCTCTAATTCGAAGAGATTTCTTAATAATGGCTAACGAGCAAAGTGACAGCCAGTTGTCATTACATAAAGCACCAGCAGTACCAAGGCACAAGGCAACTTATTGCAGGACGTTTTCTTCCCAGTTTGATGAGCCTAAGTCTTCATTCAGCATTAAACATGGCTGCAGATAGCCCCAGCATCTGCCTGACTGTTGAATCACTGATAAGCATCAGGTAAAAGAAACAGTCAGGATTACTCACTGCAGCTCTGAAAGTACCCTTCAACCATTTCGATGAAAACAATATTACATATGCTGTAAAATAAAGACAATGTTAACCTCTATTTTAGGTTATAACTATAGTTCCTATCTGAAGAGTTAGATCTTAGAAACATATAAAACACATTCACAAACATTCACAATAAAGTATTAGTAATCAATATTATATAATGAATGAAGAGTTGTACGTGAGAATGTGATCATTATATGATTACGTTTTCATAATCCTGTTTGCAGGTGCGTTGTGTGGGAATGTAATTTTTATGAGAAGGGTCTAACGGAGAGAGCTATAGAGGTTATGTGATTTTTGGATTATGGACTCAAACTTAGTCGCAGGGCTTTTCTTTTACATGCAGTAACAGCTCCTGGGCCTCTTTAAGCAAGTTAAATTCTTTAATATTGTTATACCACCTTTTATATGTTTGTCTTTGCTCACTGTTTATGATTCAACACATCAACAGCAACATTTTGGATTGTAGGAGTCATTTTTGGCTGTGTAACAAAATCAAGGACTGTATCCACACACCCTTTATCCATAGGAGCTGGAGGTTAACATGATTCTGAATAAGCCAGCATGAAACTAGTTTTATAGTATTATTACAATGCACTTACTGCCTTTTTGGCCTGTAGGAAACTGCCCAGATGTTGAACAGTGTTGTCATTTTGTCGCTGATCTTCATTCTGGAAACTCAAAATATTCTTCTGCAGCTTACATGCACATATCTTAGAATTACAAGGGTAAGAAACGTAAGGCATGTGCTTATGTCACTACATAATATCAGTGTGCTCTGGGAGATTTGTAAAAGAAATTCAAGTAGTGACAGCAAGTGAAAATCCCTTGGGGCAGTCACTACATTTAAATGTTGTGTTTTGCTTTGTGTACAGTCTTTCTCAACTCCTGTCTCTCTCTCTCTCACTGTACTGTTCAAAGATACGTAGATATGCTAATGCAGAAAGTAGTTGGACTACACTGGTATTATTGCGGTGCACCCACACACTGTGCAGGAAAACAGCAGAAAAATCTCGGTTCGGCAGATATCAAACTCCTGTGTGTGTGTGCACACATGTGGATATGGAAAATAGAAGAAGAGTTTGGGGTTGCCGTGGCCCACTTCTTCTCCTTCTCTTATGTATTCCCTCTTTCGCTGCAGTACTGTCAGTCTCCCTGGGGTCGGCTCAGCACCGCTGCAATAGGTAGGCCGAGGCTATCAAAGTACACGTTTTAACTTTTTAAGACTTTGCAAGTTGGCTTTGTTCTCCTTTTCTCTCTGTTGTGCGAGATCTCTTGGGCCCTGGGTTGGGAAGTCTCTCTGGGCGCTGGCGAGTGGCTTTGGGCTATTAAAAAATGCAGGTTATCTACTGGGAGAAGTAGAGGAGCCTTTCAAATTGAAGTGAGAGCTCACAAGCAAAGAAGGAGTCTGGAGGGGAAGGCGGGGTGGGGTGTACGATGATAAGTATGCATGTAGATAACAGAATACATGTGTATAGGTGTATATATACTTTGTTGGTGCACTCAATGCACAGGAACGCAATTACTGAAATACCACTGTGTGTCCTGTGTTGAGGTGTACAAATTACTAAACACCCCCTACAATATAAAGGCACACATACATGCATTCACACAAACACACACAGACACCAGCTTCATCACCTCCCCCATCTATGCACACACACACACACACACTGCAGCATCAACCAGCACCTCTCCTTCCAAAAAAAAAACCAAAAAAACTCTGGGCTCAAAGCCTTTGGGATGATTTGATTAGCAATGATATCTGAAAACAGCCTCATCGTGCTAACAAGATTAAGCTGAGGCCCTGTCTGTTTTCAGCGCTGGAAATTTGCTAGGTGATTAAAACTGGCTCTCTGTGCCGGAACAGGAGCCTTAGCTGGCTAGTGGGACTGTTGCCAGGTAACAAGACATGACTGTCTGTTTTGATGTGGCTACATGCACAAAAGGCTAAAGCTAAAGTTGCAAACCTCTGTCCCTGGTCAGGCAATATAGCCTACTCTAGAGATGCAGCTCTATAAAGCTCCCCTAATTCTTTACTCTGTCAGAATCTGAAGACATTAAATCACCAAGTGAAACTTTCAGAAAACACAATTACAGTATTTATTTATATATTAAGTATTCTCTCCTTATGATGCACAATTAACAAACAAACAATAAAAAAATCTAATCATCATTTAATTAGAAGGCTCATTAACAGCATATACAGTTATATATCTATATATCTATATATATATATCTATATATCTATATATATAGATATATAGATATATAGATAGATAGCCTATTTGCATATTTACAAACAGACTTGCTGAACTGCTGAACAACCTTAATAAATTAACACAAATTTAGATATTGGTGAAGTTATTTGTCAACATGACAATGTTTGCTGAATTATATCATTTTACAATTTGCTGTGATGTATAACATTAATTTAGATTAATTATGATTAAGTAAATTACTAAGTCTAAGCTAAAATTTTGGTAGTTCATGCTCTAGAGATGGAAGACATATATCTTTCCTGTGACCACTGCAAAAATGAAATTTGTATTAGCAATGATTAAATGTCACCACTAGAATGGTTTAGTGTGTATTAAAGATAAGTTATACTTCTACGTCAAAGTATTTTTCACTGCATTATTTTTTCACGTGAGTCAAGTTGCAGAATTTCCAACTTCCAGTTTGAAAGTTGGGAAGAGGAGGGGTATTAATTCTTCACTCCAACACTTTATTTATTCAATTGGATTATGTATGCATGGAAGGCCTAATGAGAGCTTAAAAATGCAATTATTGCTTAAGCAGAAAATGTGACTTTTTTGATAAATGTTTCTGTTACCTAATAAATGGAGAATCAACAGACTTAAGAAAACTGCTTTATTCAATGCTTGAAATTAGCCCATCAATCACTGCAGAGTTTGTTAACTATTTCGGTCTTTTTTGCCTCGTTTTTTTATTGCCCCATCCTCAGAGGTCTGGCAATATGCAAAAATCAAAAAGAGAAAGCATGGAGGTAGAGAAAGGAGGATATAGGACAAACTGCATATGATAACCCTGGAAATACAAAGATGGAGAAAGTAATCTCAGTTGGGACTAAAGGAAAACGCTTACATTCAGGTTACAATATCCCTTAATGACTAGACTGACTATGATAATGAAGTGCATTTATAATTCATAATGTCTATAGGCGCAGGTCAGTGGTGCAATGTGAATGAGGTTAATCATAAGCAGGAGGGTCATGGACCGTCAAAAGGTCAGCCTGATTTTTTATGAGCATATTGATTATGTTTTGAGAACAATGACTATCACATAGTGGCATATGTGTGTGTTATTGTATTGATTTGGTGAGTTCTCATCCATATGTGGCCTGCAATAAAACTGACCCCAATAAATGTGCTATTACAATATTCAAGAAAGGGAGACCAAAACTGACCAACAGGAGTGGATCAATGCCAAAAATCATTAATGTTTTAACTTTCAGGACCACAATAGAACTTGTATAACTAGTTAGTTGTACAAACAGAATACCAACTAGAAGAAGCATGAAACAGAGACATTTATGCAATAGAAAAATATGCTCTTTTTTTCTCTCCATACTTCTTTACAAAAATTGTTTTCTGATCTATAAACCTCTATCTCTTGGTTCTGCTCGCCACCCCCACCCGTCTGTGCGTGATAAGCACACATACAATACCTATCCTGCCCATTATCGCTTACGTCTGTCAGCTCAGCTTAGCTTCTATCTATCACCAGGTGCAGTAATCTGAGTTATAGGAACAAGTCCAGGACATTTCTGTAGAGGAAGAACAATAAAGCCATTTCATTTTATTCCTTCATCCCATCCTCCTTGTCAGAATTGATTGGTAATATGTTGTGATACTTGTGATGCGTGACATGGGACAGACGACATGAATGTATATACGCCCTGCTGTACATCAATTCAAACGCAGACGAAGGGAATATTCAAAATATATTCATGGTGTGTTCTGAGCTATTTCAGCGAGGGATCACACAATATTACCTCCACATGGTGATAAGGTATTTTTCATATTTCCATGTATTTTCATTCATTTTTCCATTTTGGGGAAGGAGAAGGAAGAGTATGGCCCCAGGCAAGATTAATAAGCATTTAAAACGGTTTCAGTGCTAACAGGCAAATCACAGTGTGTGTTTCAGAGCATGGTTCAGTACTGAGTGGCCATGAATGACATAAATAGATTGCCCTGGTATACCTCACCAGGAAGCTATTGAAGGCAGGAACAAATAAATAAACAAAGCACATTATACACAGTATACTTACCTTACCTTGGCGGCTGTGGCTCAGGAGGTAGAGCAGTCGCCTTCCAATCGTAGGATCGGTTGTTCGATTCCCGGCTCCTCCTGTCATATGTCGAAGTGTCCTTGGGCAAGATACTGAACCCCACATTGCCCCCGGTGTGTCAGGTCAAGCGTGTGTGTGAATGGGTGAATGAGAAGCAGTGTAAAGCACTTTGAGTACCAGCCTAGGTAGAAAAGCGCTATATAAGTGCAGACCATTTACCTATGCTTGTAGCATTTAAATTCAGCATGACAATCACATAAATAGAAAATACACAGCAAACACACTGTATACAAAACATATATTTCATCTCCCATCTGAGCTATAATTAAATGGAAACTTGCCTTCCGGTGGCATATTTTTTTCTCAAAAGACAGAATTCAAAGCACTTAACCCCTATTAGATACCACTTGACAGCGGAGCCTAATATGGTTGCTGCAAGTTGGTGTCAATAGCTGGCTGGAAGCATGTGTACGTATTTACTGGCTGGCCTCACCTCCAGCAGCAACACCAACTTTCCTCCACAAAAAATCACACCGACGGCTAAGAACAATACACACAAGCATATACAATGTACAGAAAAGCAGAGCTGCACACATAAACACACATTCCAAAGCACCTACTGTATACATGCATAAAGCATACACACACAGCAAACTTGGGCCCAAGCATTACAACTGTAAAGTGGTTTAATAGCTGATGTTCAAGCAAGTGCAGCCACCATAATTGAAGCCCTCCCTAAATTGTGTTTTATTTTGCTCCCCAGTTCTGAAATATAATCAGTTTGCCTAATTTTATTGCATTTCCTAATGATGCTCGCCCAGAGCAATTGCTCTGTGTGTTCCTTAGCAAACAGCGCGTGTCAGCTCACTGAGATTAATCTTGATTACTTTAGCCCTTGATGAAGTAGGCTACAATAATGCTTTAATTGGGGAATATTACCACATAGAGAAAAAAAACTGTGATAGATAGACCAGGAGATGGATGTTTGACTCCAAACTGCACTAATTGTAATGCTGTTTGGAGTGATTAACTTCGGATGGATCAGTGGCTGTGGCGGAAGGCAGAACACAAACAACAAACAACATCCATGACTGTAGCATGTTTTCAGTGCACCACTGACAAAAACCGATGGCTCAGATTGTGTTACTAACACAAAGACAATGCTTTGTAAATGTCAATGTCCTACAAATTGTTACAAATTATTTTCTTATTTTTTCTTGTTGTTTCTTATGGAAAAATAGTTTAAAATTGTTGCAGCAGAGACACTAAATTGTCTCACTAAACATTAAAGTGTTTTTTTTTTTATGCATTCTTCCTTGTCAAAACCTGGAACCTACAGTACCCACAATGCGACTTGACCGCCGACATTTCAGTCACAGATTCAGGTGTGTTGCTAGTAGCAGCTACTGCAGTCTCGAGTGGATCGCCTCAAGCCTCTTCAGCCCCAACCAGCACTGACTCTAGTGACATCACATGTTAATTTTCTGTATTTGCAATACAGAATACAGTAGGCTGTGTTACCACAGCACATACAATATACACTGTTTGGTAATGACACAAAGCGACACAATATTGTGTACAAGGTCATTTTATACAGTCCAGACTTCATTACTCCATGATTTGCATTTGTCACATCAACACAACAACACGCAGCAACAATACATAATCGTACATATACATATACATAGGCTGAAAGAACAGATAACCAACGATACACAAAAATGTATCACTTCACTTCATTTCAAACACTTTAAGGAGTTCAAAATTATTAACAGCTGAAAGCTGCAGCATGAGAAACCAGATTAAATTAATAGTGCTTGCATTGCTAGTCCAGAATTTCTTACATAAATTAAACAAGCTCCTGCTTATAGATACAATTCAGAAGAATCTTTCTAACCTCATTACCTGGACCTGCAGTATAATGAAGCCCCCCAAAATATGGGTTCAAGTCCTGTCATGTCACTGCTCAGGGAGACTGCAGTACACACCCTAGGGGCAACACCCAAATGTGCTCATGCAGCTCTCCTGCTATCCTGCCCCATCTTCACTTGTGTACTATTGCACATGACAGGGGTGAGTATACACACACACACGCGCACACATCATACGATACAGTGTGTCACATGCTTACACATACAGCTACACGCCACACCATGCCAAAGCTGTAGGAGAGACTCAATCTGCTTGGTTGGGACAGTTAGCTTGTGAGGTGTCATACACTGACTGGACATATGCTGACCCCTTCTGATTTTCTTTTGTGCTGACTTCCTCATTGGTGCCTCTTTATGTCACGACTTTGTGCTGAGTTTTATTTTGAAGGGAATACAAAAAGAGGAGGGGGCTCGTGAGTAAGACATAGGGTAAGCGAGAATGTTTGTTTGGTGCAAAGCTAGTAAGCAGTAAATGTGATTTTCTCTGTGCGTCTATATTCAGGTTGTTTGCTTGCTCAAGTTGTGATGGAGCTCTGCCACCTGAAGAGTTCTTAAATATACCCACAACCTCACTCTCACTTGCTCACACTCACTTGTTGAGTGACTAGAGTTAAAGTTAAACACACACTCAGAACCTCTGAGTGTTTGTCACCTGCTCACACCAGGTAAGTTGAAAAGAAGAAGGTGGGAAATGGGCAACAGAGACAACAATCTAACCGAGTGGACATTGTTGCTGTCCCAAGAAGGTTAATTGTTAATTGGTCCCTATGGAACATCACTGCTCTCTCTCTCTCTCTCACACACACACACACACACACACACATATACTGGTACATTAAATGCATTCACACTCAGGCAAGCAGAGTCCTTATCGAAAAGAAATGCAGAAATTCTTATTAAATATGGTATATAACCTCGTGAATAGACGTACACATGCGCACACTCAAATCCACCCACTGCACCAGAGTCGAGGACTAGGAGGTCACCCACAAAGTCTGCCGTTCATCATGCCACGTCAAATCCTGCTACAGCTTGGCTGTGCATGTCAAAAAGGCCTCCCTCTGAAAAGCCTGACAAAATGCAGAAGGATCAGTCACGCTGTGCCGGAAAGATAACGTCACCAGAATCTGTTACGATCTGTTACACAAAAGCCAGGCTTAAAACAGGAGCTGCACAGTTATTTGGTGATATTAATGTATGACGACAACTAGCTAAAAAAATCAATACAATTTTTTATGACATCTCCATCTCCCATCACCGGTGTGTCTGTAATACTATTCAGATGGGAGCAATGATGATAAGGTTTGGCCAAGGCTCCTATAAAGGAGGGGGAATGGAAGGCAAGGATGATAGAGGGCCCCAGATAGCATGCTGCAGGCTATCTGAAGTGCCATAAGCTGTTGTTTTATTTTTCATTTTGTGGATGTAATCAGAGGAGCAAATGCAGTATGTCGTTGGCAGGGAGGTCTGAGGGTTATCCCCATCTTTGAAACCACATAACACACAATCTACATACTGTGTGCTACATGAGGAATTATACAGAACTGTGTCATCTTGGCTCCATACATGAAAACACCAGAGTGTTTTTGGAGTAGTGAATAGCTGTGCAACTCATGATAAATATTTGTCTAAAAGCACAACAATCAATACATTGATTTGTGTTTGTTTAAGTTGTAGTCCAAAAATGTAATACAAAATCCAGCAGCTGCACATGTAACTAATACGTGCCATTATAAACTGCAACACAAGTTGCACAAACGTTCACAAGCAATGCATTTGTTTTTAGTTATATGTTTAGGCATACACATGAGTTGGTTAAAATAGTTTGAGTAGCCATATGGTTCAATTTAAGGTTCTCATTAAGAGAACCAATACTTAACATGGATATTTACTTGGTTTACAGCATGTTTCCCTGTAAGTAAAGAGTTCAGGTACCCTTGTTTATTGTATTTTACGACAGTTTTTCCGTCTGCATATGTATCCTTCTTATAGAAGCAGAATTAATTTCATTCTAATCATCTGTGTTTACTCCACGTACAGTTCAACTTAAGCTTTGGCTCACAGGAATTTTTGACAGTTGACAGTCACCCGTGGTTGTCTTGTTAGAGCTCAGCACACACACACACACACACATGTAGAGACACATAGAGAGCCAACTGTACACTAAATAAACCTGCTTGTCATAATAATGATGAGAGCTGACTCCATTATGTTCTTTTGAGTTTATTTCTCTGATTTACTGCAGTCAAAGCAACGCGTGCCTGGGACACCGTCCAAGGTTGCTGTCAGGGGGAATTTAATGTCCTAGGCTTTAGCATCTTTCTGGGAGCCTGTCACATCGGCTCAGCACTGACTGGCATACCAGCTGGGACCTCTGGCATTGTGAATATTAATAGAATATTGATACCGCCAAAGCACTGCGATGGGATTCTCATGTTTTCTTCCTCCAAGTCTCTGTGCAGGACTTAAGCCCCCCCTTGCTTTCCTTCCATCCCCCTCTCTATATTCTTTTGTGCTTCCTCTTTTCTTTTGATCAGGAAAAAGACACTGCTACTGTTATACAAAATCCAATTAATTAGTGCTTTTATGACCCTTTCTTCTCACTAAATTAATTATTAATTAAGCAAAACTACCATTGCAATTAATATATGACTTATCAGAAGAAGTTTTTATGGTCTGTGGGAGTACACTGGTTGAAGGGTAAGCTGTTGAGAGCAAGCTATTCACACACGTGCACTCACATGCACAGTAACACTTCAGCTGTTGCATAAGCCACAGTATGCATGTACATTCATGAGAGCGTTTCTTAAAAACAATGACACAGCTATGAAGAAACCGGGAGCTCGTCCAACTATCTTTTTTCATGTTTCCGCCACTGTTGTTACACCAACTAGTACTGGCATGACCCCACAAGTGTTTTATTTTCTCTAGTAATATTACTTAACTGATGGTAGTTTCCTTTCCCAGGCTTCTTTTGGGTCTCATAAAGTGGTAGTAAACTGTAAGAATATTTAAACACCATATGCTGGAGTGAGAAATTCAGTTGCCCAATGCAATTTATTTTTGACGGAAATGTTATACAATAGGATTTAAGATCACATTCCCAATGTATACTTTAATTTGAAAATGTAAAAATAAATCATTTTAAGCATCGTTTTGAAGACAATTAAATAATTATTCAAAGCTTTTGTATTTCGTACTTCTTAGACCTAACTCTTTCTGGGGAAGCCAAAGCTTTCCCAACTCATGCATGCACTCTCACTCGTCATACTCATGACAAAAATAAAAGGAAAAAAAAAAAGTCTTCAGGAATAAGGCTCTTTTGTCACTGGTATCCATCCCAAAACTTTGCTTGTTTGGAGCATGCAATTTTTCTGTATTTCATATTATATTGAAATACGACATGATAAACGCTGTAATACTTATTTCATCACAAGGGGCATTGATTTTGATGTAAACATAATTATCAAAGAGCGTCAGACTAAATTGGTCTGACAAGATAGAGAGTTTATTATCAGCCAAAACACTTGGGAGTGTGTTCTCTAATTAATTTTCTATAATGAACCCAATGTTTTTGTTAAGCTTGAAAATACCTCAATGACAGGTTGTTTGCTGTAAGACCTCATCCCTGCTCCACTGCATTTTGCGGAGAAGCTCGTGTTGCAGTAGACTAATGTACACTCATGGGGGTTCAATTTTATCCGGAGTGGTTACACTGAGAGTAAGAGGATAGTATGATTTAATAAGGACTTGGTAAGGTTCTTGTATTCTGCACTCACGTCTTGTCTGTAGAAGTTAAAGGTGAAGAACATTGTGCAGCAAATTCTAATATAAAAAATAATTATAATTAATATAATAATAATATATGATTAAAATACTCCAGTAAAGTATAACTACATTAAAACTGTACTGTGCAATACTTGAGTAAATGTAAAATCTAGTATATAATAAACTTTTTAGGAGAGGTAACCAACAGGGGAGGTTTCATGCTTTTATTTGGAAAGGTTCCTACAAAGTCTGTGACTTGCTTTGCACTGGTGGTGCATTATTTGATACGAGGAAGTCTGAATTTAAAGCTGTAGTTTTTCTGTCAGTTAATAGCAAGTTCTTCCCTTATGGTCACATAGGTGCTCTCCCCACTCTGCATGCACTCACACTTATATCACACTCATACCAAGCAGTGCTGGCATCAGAAACTATTTTCAATAATTGATTCCACACTCTAATTGAACAGCACGACTGAACGACAGAGCTCATTACTTTACTCATTAGTTAATTATTGGAGAAGTAGGACAAGTCAATAAAAGTGAAGGCAGTAAATTCCGATACTAATTAGCTGCACTTCCTTCAAGACATATTTAAAGGCAGATTAGTTACCTGAATGTCCCACGATGGGATAGAAAGAAGCTGGGGGGTATGGGGTGTGTGTGTGTGAAATATAAAAAGGTGATATTTCCGGTGTCAACTAAATACCAAAGGTATTAGTATGAAATCAGTTAAGAAATAAGCCCAAAAAAAATGAAAAAACTAAATAAAGTACAAAAGGAAAAACATATAAAACTTAAACAGCCCCTCATGACTTCAAGCTGTGCTGAACAATATTATTACTGACTCATCAGTAATATCAGCTGGCATAGTGTCTTTGGCATTTTGCTCTTTATTGATTAATGAGCAGAATTGACTGAACAATTGAACAATTTATTCCCTTTCATTATGAGCCTCTCTGCCTCTATTTGTTTTCTTGGCTAATGCTGCCAATAATAACCGTTTGACATATTGGACGCAATGTGAATAACCGTGACCGGGTTCAAGGACTCCTAAAGGGGGGGCTTTGCAACAGTGTAGCACAGATGCCCTGTCAGCCAATCACGAGGTAGGAGAAAAGGCCGGGGCGAAGCAACCGCTAGCGTCTTTTTCACATGCAAATGCTACAATGTGATAATAAACACCTGACATGGAGCATGACTGAATTAAACTGCCTGTTTAATCAACAGCGTTGCTTGTTGCAATTCCCAGCAGTCTGTCTTTTTATTTCATCTTCCTCCTTCTATAACATTTCATCACCTGCTCTTATATTTCCTCTTCACTTATTCTCCTTACTCATTTTTCTTTCTACCTTTATTTTCTTCCTCTTTCCTCACTTTCCCTCTGCTTCCTTCACATCCTCTTCCTAGCCTGTTAATCTCCCTCCCTTCTATCACTCAGCTGTTTTCACAGTCATACATTATCACTTTTTTCGTCAATTGGCTTTAACTGTGCTAAGTTTTGTGAGGAGCCATTGACGGGAGCCCCTTGGGGACAAGGAAATGACAGAAGGCAGCCTTTATTTACCTCTGTGGCCCCTGCCGTGTCGTCTGCTTAATCATGTGGCTAATCGACAACACTGTCTCCCTGCTCGCCCGCACCCGGACAATGGGGAACCTCATTCATATTTAATACAATGGAGTGTTTAAGTCATTGCACGCGTCTGAGGAGGAGGATATTGTGTTTCATTGTGAAGGGCTCCACAGGGACCTCCTCCCTGCCCACCCAGACCTCCCTATCTGCCCTCCTCCTCCCAGCTAGCATATGCTTGGCACTTCTGGTGTTAAGCAGGCGAGCCACGGCCAGTGCAGCTGGCTGGACGCAAGGGCCCCGGCCTGGTATCAAAGCATTAGTTCCCATGATTAATTCAAATGGGTAATTCTGCTTTATCTTGGCTTAAGAAAAATTACCAAGACAAATATGTACTCCACCAAAGAATGAATTACATAGAGGTGTGTTTAATAATGCAATAGGGTGTATAATAGAGGCTCTTTTCCTCACACTAATCTCCTCACCACCTCCACTAAGAGAAGCATGGTGTCAGATGCTGGGCGCCATGTGCTGCCTCTGTTCTTTAATGGCTCTAAAAGAGGATTTATCCCACATAACAGATCATTGTGCGTTGTATTTGTTGCGTCTGTTGTTAACTGAACCACTCTCCAAAGCCGAAATGACATTTCAGCAGTCCAGCTTGGCAATGGTTGAAAACTTACATAACTGCAAACACTTCTATTCACTTCTAGCCGCTGATATCTCCCCTCTCTCTACCCATCCCTCTCTGGCTGTCTCCTTTCTTCCCTGTTTCTTTAAAAGATTAACCAGGGTCATTAAGGACACTGAGAAGGTTCATTTCGTTGTTACGAGCGGCAAATTAATCATGTGGGGGATGCCATTTAATGACACACTTCCCTGGACTGATTACTTGTGTTCTTGCTAATTACATTGGTTAACTACAGTGAACCTATGAAGTTCCTTTCGGTATTTGGTCTCTCAAGTCCACACTTTATTTTCTCCTCGGAGCAAATTAAAGAACATAAAAGAAACAGCTGTGTACGGTGCGGTGCCCTGACGAGCCCATTACTGACACGTCTGCCTGTGCCATGGAAGGAACTTAACTATGTCCTATAACCTTAAAACAAGGGTACGCCAGTTGCTGTGGTGGTGCTGGGGTGGTTTTGTCCTCATTTCTCACTCCTTGTCTAAATGAAAAGAGCACAAAAGCTTGGTGTCATTAAAACCTACCACCATTAGCGCTGGCTGGCTTCATTTGTCCTCCATTATTAGTGAAGACGGCTCAGTCTTTAGAGCCTCAGAGGTGGGGAGGGGGGAGATAGGCAATAGAGTACAGGTTAGACACAGGGCCAGAGCCCAGTTAATAAGGGGGGGAATCTTGGGGCAGGTAAGGGTCAAACTGGGCACTTTCTAGCATGCAGCGAAAAGCTATTCATCTGAATGGAAATGTCAGCAGAGACCGCCAGGTCAATAGCTCCAGGGTAACTTGGACCTGGGTGTGACTCCTGACACTCAACAGTGGACAGGGGCCAGATAATGGGTTTAGGACCCTGATGGTTATCTCCTCAACTCTGGCTTGTTTTCATTCCTCTCCTCCTCTGGCCCACATTCCATCCCTCTGCCCCCCCCCCCCCCCCCTGTCTAATGACAACTGAGGAGGGGTTAAATGGTCTAATTCCACAGAGATTTTCAGAGGGGGAAGATATGGGACAGATGTATTGCGATAAACGCAATTCTGCCATTACTTAGAAAGAACAACTCAGAAGCCAGACACATGAATGAAAATGTTGTTACCTTTGCGATGTATGCCAGTACTATTTATAGGGGGCGTGTGTGTGTGTGTAGACAACATCATAAATTGCTGGTTTATTTATTTATTCATCAAGATCACAAACCAGACCAAATTTTTTTTCTTAACCCAAATTACTCTATAATCACTTATCTGAGGCTTTCAGTTGTTGAAAAGATTTGGGCTTTGAACAATTTATTTTCTATTTTCAGTCAACATCATTAAAATATTTTGATTTTATCAGTTTACACTGATAAGGAAGCTTGGATGTAGTTTAAATGTGACTGTCAGTAGGTTGATTTTTTTTCGATTTGATCACTGAAATCAAAAGAGTTGTAATTCCAAGGGAATAAAACACTTTTCTAACACATGAAATGCAAAATACCTTTTCAGCAATGCAGCCCATTTGTGTGGAAAACAGCAGACAAATATCTACATCGCCCTCATGTCAAAATCTGTCTAAGCATTTAGAGTCCTTTGATTTTTTTTTCTGTCTTGCTCATATTGAGGCGGCTTAGAGTAGATCCTGAAAAGACCTTTTGAAATGGACCAGAGCTGGTAGTCTGGCTATTTGGTAACCCCCTCCTTTTCCTCAGCCTGTTTTACAATCTCATTAAATTGACCCTTTGTTTTGCCACTTTCCAAGCTCTGATCTCTGGCTTAGGACGAGTCAAGAGGCTGAGACAGTTTGAAAAAGGCTGCCTCAGCCACAAAGAGGCCGCTTGTTCACAATCATTCCCCTCTTCAATGCCACCCAGACAAAACAGAGATGGAGAGAGCAAGAGGGTCATTCAATGGCGTGATATCGTGAGAACTTAACGAAAGTTTTATAACTCTAGAAATGTTTCTGACCTTCCCACTCAGCAGCTGGTCCCACCAATTAATGGCTGAAGAGAAAGAGAGAAGATTCAACTCTAATGTTGAACTTCTAACAATAATATCACCTGCAAATAAGGTGATTTTTTACCTTTTTATGTACTGTAGGTGAGACCTGGTTGCTTCCTTCCAGATAATGTATGGTATTTGCAATTAGCACTTTACCTTGAATGTTCAGTTGCTACAGGCAGGCACAGCACATAGATATCATAATCCCTTTGGCAGCACAGGCCTCTCATGCAAAGTTTCTCTCCTTTTTCATGACCAGCAGCTTCCTTCCTCTTGATAAATACTGCTGTAGTGTGGCCTTATGCAACATTACACTCGATTATATCACTGTGTATACAGGTTGTAAAAAGTAGAATTGATCAAATGGATATTCGGTTGCTTTATCTGTACGATGTTAAGATATAATTAATGCATGATAAAAAGTGTTCGACTTCAGCATCAACAACCAAAATGAACACTGAATGCAGCTTATTTTACTCCATAGACACTTAGATGCTGAAAAATTCCTCTTGCAAAGTCTTAGCAGAGATCCATCTTGGTACTGTGAACCTGTCATGAAGCAACGGAGGGGAATCCACTGCCCATCTGAAACAAATGACAAAGTCTATCGCCCAAGGCTTCTCTCCCTCTTCTTAACAGCTATGCTGAGAAGCCATCACTGTCCACAAAATATGATAAAACCCATGCTATAATAGGATTCATAAACACGCCCAAATACAATTTGCTGAGATGTATTTCAGGAAAAGACAATCATTTACAACTTCTGAGGGGGATTTAGAATAAGTATGTTTGTATGCAAATCCGGCAAACACGTTTTATATACTCCGCTCCCACAGATCATGAAAGCGCATTAGATTTATGGCAATGTGTGTGCATAATTGTGAAGATGGTGGGGTGGGGGGTGGAGAAAAAAAAATCTTGGGATTTATACTGAGACCTTTTGGGGGGTTTCGATTAGTGTAGAACGAGCCCAGCTTTCATGCCCCCGACGTGGAAAACAATCACTGCCACTTGGCTGAGTCCTGGGCATCCAGGCCCCCATTGCTTCCACATGGGATGCCGCCAACATTCACTTTTGGCAATAAAGATAGCTGAGGACAAAAGACAGAAAGCAAGCACCTCTTGGCAAATTCTTATTTGCAGGCAGGCCTTCTCACGTTATAGTTGTTTTTTCATTAAAAACGAGAAATTTATAAAAGTTAAACAGGGGAAGTCATGTTAAGGATGAATAAATGCACTGCATTAGTGAAGAAATTAATCTTAAACCACCACTTGACATTACTGTCAAGTGGTCAAATATAATATATCATAAAGTCAGTTGTCAAATCTCAAATCGCAGGTCAAGCCATTCTATTTACTAAAATAACATTTCCTAAAACTTTTATCCAGATAGTTTTCTGTGTGTTCCCTGTAATATACCTGAAGTCTGAACCTTTACAGCTTTCATCTGTGTAAGCTAGTAAAGTTTAGGGTCTTATCAAATTCCCTAGTAAAGAAACTAAGGCATCCTGACTGGGCTTCTATAAAGATACCACTTTAAATAAAGAAAGTGCCACAATGTCTAATGACTTTACGCTACTTTGGCCTTACGTAAACACCATTTGAAACTTTCATGCAATAAAATTCAATTTATAAACTCATTTACTACCAATAAAGAGGAGGGAAAACACCTGCTTCATGCAACCTTAACCTCATTTTGAGTTTTCTTTTCTTTTCTTTCTGTCATTCTGTCTGGAGAAACAGTTCTGTGCAATGTGGCATGAATTTGGATGTCTGAGACAGCAGCCTCCTCTTCCTCTGTTTTAACCACTGGTGGAAAGAAGAAGGAAAGGAGTAGGGGGGGGGGTTGACCCAGGAATCTGGAGTGTTTTGGAATCGGAGTTCAAAGGAACTCCCCGCAGCCTACATAAACCACCCTCAATTGGCACAAAGAGGAAACTCAATTTGCAGGGAGCTGCGCAGTATACTTTTTATAGAGGAACTTTTAGTCATAGGCCATATACTCCATCTCGCTCAAAGAGCCAGGCGACGCGGCAGGAGGCCGCAATGTGCTTCTTCTACAAAAAAACAGGACAGAAAACCCCACCCCCACCCACCCCACACACACACATGCACACTCCAGAGAAGAAGAAAAAAATCTCTTAATGAGAGCCCAGTTAGTTCCTGTGTCTTCAGATGGTGTCCTGTTTGTTCAGCAAAGCAGGGGGTTCTGTCTTTAACCCTTCCTCAACAAAATCTGCTTAGAAGGTCTAATCCTATCTAGTACGCATGTAGCAGTCTTCAGGCATGGCTGTGCTGGAAAAACAGCCAAAGATGCTGTATCAAATTAAACATATGTGTGAGAAAAGAACACTCTTTTGGGCAACAATCAGTCCGCATTGAGAGAGAATTTCTTCTGAAAATCTAGTTTAAGGTTGTCATATTCATTTTAATTAAATGGGATTTGCGAACAAAACGCTGTCTGAAACATGACAAAAAAAGACCCAATAGTTGATCTGTTTACAAAAACATTATTCACTATGCATACTGTAGGACTCTAAGTCCATAGCTGCTTAAACGAAATGTGATTTGGGATGTGTTTGAGAATATTACATGTATTATTTTTTATCATATAGTTCCAGGTTTTGCTGTAAATCTGGAGTTGAAGCTGAGCATGTTTTCTGAAGTTTATCCCCCAGCTATCTCCACAGGGTATACAATGTGTCCATATTTTATAATCAATACTTTTTTCAACAGCCTTTTTGTCTTCTTTTCCAAATAGCAAAAATCAGAGATACTCTTCTGATTGACTAACTGTACAGACTAAAGTGATCTATACACACTGGTAAAAATTGGTAATCTTAACTGATAATAATCTAATTTTTTTTTTTTTTCTTTGTGGGTTGTAAATTTTTTCAGATCTACTCCCAGTTTAAACTCCACCCAAATAGAATTGTTTATCTTCTACACCTCTCCTTGTCCACCTGGATCCTTGCTAACCTTTATGAACTTTGCCCTTGCAATACAGCTCTAGCCAGCCATCATTTTTGCCTCTTTGTGTCCTTTGTTGCGCTCTTCTCTACCGCACTCTCCCCATTCACTATATAGGGCAGATTAATGACAGCTAATAATATCTGATGTTTCTGGACATTGCGTCCAGTAATGAGATGCATTCCCAATGGGTAGGCAAGGTGTCACCACTAACAAATTCACAGACGCTGTGCGCAATTAGCCTGTAAAAAGGGTGGAAAAATATACTAAATCAGTATTGGCCAAGATAGATGAAGCACGTTGTAAGAAAAATACCACTTTGTTACCAAACGCCCAACACTAAGGAAGAGAAAGAGAGAGAGAGAAAAAAATGTCTCTTTTCCTCCTCCACATCTTTCTCCTGGAGGAGATGCGGACAGGTTACCTTTATGGAAACATTATTCCTTGACTGCTCCCTGGCAGGAGTTCATTACAGCTCAGCCTAACATTGAAATATTCTCTGCAAAATGTCAGCATATGTAAATGAGGACTCAGCCCTCATTCGCATGTCATGTTTTGTTAAAAGTTGTTTCAAACTTACCTTTCTAGCTTTTCTGGCTCCCCTTTATACCCATTCTTTTTCATCACTTCAGTTCACTTCCATAATGATATGTATCCACTTTAGAAGATAAGAAAGATTATGTTCATGTTGTTTTGTATCATGAAAATATCAGATGCTCAGAATTATTCTCCAAATACATCATCAGCAAACTGTATCTGTTAACAATGCTTTTCGGTATTTTGTTATAGTTGACATAACTTTTTAAAAAATTCACAGATAATCTCAATTTGAAATAAAAGTTGCCTTTATTCTGAACATGTTAAATCAAACACAAAATAATCGATTTTCTGTGTCATGTGGCTGTATTTATATGTGCACTTATAGGCCCTAGTAAATCACGTTCAACAGCATTGATCCCTCAGGGCAGTTTAAATATTAGTGAGCATTAAATCAATATCAATGTAGGCTGTTGTTACACACTAAAAGGACACTGGCATGATTCAACATTTATGCAAAACAACAGCTAAACTCATAGCATAATGTCTTGGCTGGTGCCATCTTCTCTGTACAGGCCCCGTGGCTACTCCGAATGATGAGAATGGATAGAGCTTCCATTCACAGCCACCCATGTGTGCCCAGTGTAGCTCAAAGCACGGACTAGTTGCCCAGTCAGCTGCCAACGCTGAAACTCTTTTTCCTATAAACAAAATGTGCTGAAGATGTTCAGTATGACACTATTTGGCGTTTTCCAGAGTGAGTGTGAGGCAGAACTAGATTCAGGGATATACTGTAAATAATTTCCCACTTTGTAGAGGCTTGTAGGAGGGTCTGCTTAGTTAATGCTGCTATACATGCATGATTGCATCAACTTTTCAGTGTTGCATTGTCAAAAAATCATTTTATGCAGGCAAAACTGAAGATGCCAACTAGTTCACCTAGAGCTGTGAGGAAAGGGGGTTTTGCTGAAGCATTCCCGTATTCAGCAGCCAGCTCTCTGCTCTGCTTTATGCCCCTACTGTACCTGTACCGCTATGCACAGGTTGAATCTGTGGGGGTTCTATCAACCTAATGAAAATTACATTCACGCCTGCACCACTTCTGCCTATACAGATTACATTATGCAACAGATGAGCATTGGGGCCAGGGTGTCTATGTAAGATAGGGTTCTTAGGCAGGATCAAACTGAAAGTGCGGGAGGACTGTTGGGAGTGCTGTGAATTTGATGAGTTCAACTGTAAAATATTCACTTTTTACACATAATGAGAATGACAAACAGGTTGGTACGAGGTAAATTTTTAGAGACCTTTTTGGGGGGAATCTTTTTTGCATCATTATGTGGAGTAAAATTGATATAAAAATGAACTTTTTGGAATAATTGACTCTGTGCTCATAACGAGAGGGGATCCCATCATTTGTTATGGGCCAAATGTATGCTACAATATAGAAAATTCAGTTAGGGGAAAAGTGATGAGTTTCAGGAAGGCACTGAAATCTACATGCAAATGCCTAATAATCACACATCTACAATATTGCAATGTTAAGAAAAAAATACCTTGAATTCAATTATCACGTGGGCTGGAATAATCATAATGTTATTGGAAACTCAATTACGGAGGCAAGCCATGTCTGGAAATTAGCTGAACTTAGCTAAGGCAAGTCAGCCCCTTAAATTCATCAAGTATGGATTATCACAATATTACATGTTCACTTTGATTCTGCTGTCCAAAGACAAACATTCACAGTCCCTGCTGCACACTACCCACATTTGTTTTATTCATGAACTGCACTCTGATCTATTATACATACAAAACTGATTCTATGCTGATCGCTTCAGGCTAAGAGGCTCAGACATAGAATTAATTATATTATATACACATGCATGATAATTGTGTATGATTCGGTCAAACACAGAGGTATTTCTCTATGTGTGATTACCATTGTTGCTTCACCGGCAATTATTTTCATTATTGTTGCTAATATTGTTAATGTTATTGTTTTCTCATTACAGCATTTCTCTGGGGCTTATTTTTAAGATATTAGGATGTATGTGACCGCTACTCTGGAATAAATCACGGCATTGGCTGACGAGGCCCATGACATTAATACATAACTGGCATGCTCATATAGCAAGAAAATTACTTTGAAATTAAACTCCAGACTAGCACAGGTCGGGCACAGGAAATAGAGATAAGGGTGCTAATTCATTAAAAAATATTAATGAAATATCCCCCTCTACACAATATGAATGGAGACAACCATACTTTGGAATATTGCAACATTAAAAGCATTTTCTCTGGCTGATATGAAGGGTAGATCTTTCTTTATTATTAACGTTGTATTGGTT
Organism: Ctenopoma multispine; assembly: GCA_034779795.1. Taxonomy (NCBI): domain Eukaryota; kingdom Metazoa; phylum Chordata; class Actinopteri; order Anabantiformes; family Anabantidae; genus Ctenopoma; species Ctenopoma multispine. Next base: position 23,817,491 of record JAUYWH010000012.1, on the reverse strand, counting down.
GATATTTGCAGACTGTTTTCCATGTTTGAGCATGATTGAAAATATCATTTCCATTTGTTACTGGGGGTGTCATGCATGGCGTGGTTATCAAATTCCAACACACACTGCAAGGTCCAATATGATTCCACCCCAAGATTGTCCAAAGACATTTACAATAAATACAGCGGGTTTATGCAGAGTTTAAAAAGGAATTGTTGGACCTACCGAGGTCAATTGCATGCATTGACATTGATATTTGCACAGCTACATTTACAGTGTGAGCATATATATAGTTGAGAGATTTTTGTATATGTATATGTAGGCAAAAGCGTGTATTGTTTAAAGCAGACTGTAATTTTTAATTTTTAAATTTTAAGCAGACTGTAATTTTAAATTCTACTTTTACACACACAAATACTTTCATTTTATTATTATCAGTATCCAGCATGTAAACAGTCTAAGCTCTTTTTATTAACTTGCAAGATGAGGTTGGAAAAAGTGAATCAACTGCTGTCATTTTTTTTCTGCCGTCCAGCATCGATGATTCTACTGACTTATGTGTTCCAGTCACTGTGTGCGTATCCCTGTCCATGTTTCTGTCAGTTTCGAGAGTTTCTTTCAGTTCCCTCTGTCACCAGCCTTACCCTTGTTCCCCCTGCACTGCTGCCTGCCTTGGCTGAGCTGGGGAACATGCAGCCTTGCTCCGAGATGACTTCAATCACCTATTATCAGGAGAGCGCACATTGCCGCTCACAAGGGTTTAATTTATTTGTGCCTGTTTCAGCCTAAGATTAAAGTTTAATTGGCGCTGACTGGCAGCTCCCAAGTTTTGACTAATTCTCCTTATCGGGAATCCTTACCGAGTAGCTGTGGGCAATGTGAGGCCTGCCTGCCTGCCTTCCTGTGTGCATGGCAGCATTGCCCACACACACACACACACACACACACACACACACACACACACATTCATACGCAGAGGCACACATGCAGTAAAGATAGTAATCCCTTATTTTAATTGGTCCATACTATGATTACCTGTGACTGTATGTTTATTAGAGTTATGTGTTTTCTGGGTGTGTGTGCAAGTCTGACTGCACTTACACATGTTTGGGTTTGTGTGTATGTGTTTGTTTGAGTGTTAATACATGTGTTAGCTCTATTTCTTCTTGGCAAGACCCCCAAAAGCTTCTGGATTGTTAAGTAATTAGACGTGCATCATATTATTTACTACAGACTTTATAATTGATTTATAAAGGTGGAATTATTGTGCTGTAGTACAGGTCAATTATGTTTTTGCAAAACCCAAATTGTGTCTTTGTGACTCGATGTATATCAATGTACACGTTTACAAGTGAAATTTCTCAGTCAGTGTGCAAGCAGAATAGAGGACAAATGCTGGGGAAGACAAACAACATTGGATTGTAGATGTATGATGCTTGTGTACAAGAACTATTCTAGTACAAATCATTATAAAGTGAATTACTGTAGCGGGATTGCATCTCCATAACTGTGGGTTTATGCCAGAGTGATACACTAGCGTAAATAACACTGATAATCTCATCCCATGTTTGATCAGCCAAATCTGAGTCTCGGGGTGCAATCATTTGTGACCTGTGATATTAGTGGCTGCTATTAAAAGCTGTGGAGGATTTGCAAAGCTTCATTTAGTCAGTGGGGTAGATGTGCATGAAATAGAGTTCCTTTGGTCGTAACTAATGTCTCTAATTCTAATGATGAAGAACTGTGTTGCTTCTACATGCTCCTAAACTGGGAAGCTCTGGATTAAGAGAGTTCTTACGAGGGCAATTGGATTGAAGTTCAAAGTCATCGGCTTTCATGGGCATGCCCATGTACACACTGGCACAAAAGCTTGTGTCGAATGATTCTTCTGATGAACTTTATATCGCACACACTCCACACTTTCATCCAACCAATGGAAACATTGTGCAATAGAAGTATTACAAATGCATGTTTAAGTCAATTCTAAAAATATGACATTGATAGTTTTATTTATTATTTGTTTTCAAAATGAGGTTTCACTGTTATGTTGAGTTAAGTCGAATGACAAAGTCTAAAATTAGCATTATACTGTACCGATTGAACTGCTGACCAAAAAAAAGAATTCAAGCAACTTTACAGGTTACCTTTACACAAAGTCATAGTGTTGCCCACTGTTTGCAGTATTATTTATACCAAGCTGACCACCTTCTGTTTCTAGTTGCATGTCTGATGGACAGACATTGGCGTAGTGGTTCATTTAACTTATTGCTCAGTAACAAAATCTAAAAATCAAAAAATCTACCTTAACACTACAAGAAAATGTTGGTGAATAGGGATCTATCATTTATCAGTTTATGAACTTCAAAATGCAAATATAAGTAATATATTATCATTTGTAGTCTACCAAACTGAATAGGAGTTTCCAGCATATATTCTGTAATTTACAGGTAAATATGAGCTAAATTGTTATAAATTATGAGGATGTTTTTGACAAAGTTTTATATAATAATAATATAGAACTTGTTTTTTTACTCGCTCTCTCTTTTCTCTGGCTCTTAACTGGGTCATATTGTCCACTCAGCTCCATTGTGTTGGTCTGGTGGCATCTCCAAACAAGGGCAACTTGGACCACGAATGATGAACGATGTTTTGTTGTTGGAGTGGTGTTTGCTAAAATGGTCCTGAAGCGCCACATATCCACAAAGGGAAAAACAACAGAGAGGGCCAGGACACACACATGCACTGATGAGAACACATTCACACACATGTATGTACACTTCTTTAGACTTGGTGAGACTTTTTGCTGGGAGTCATTATATGGAGCTGTGGGATCAGAGGGGAACGGTGTGTGTCTGCCATGTGTGTTTTTGTGTGTTTGTCAAGGGTGTAAGTGTGAAGGGCTGTCAGTGCGAGGTTGTCCCTAATGAATCCCCCAGGTCTATGGGTCTTTCATTGACGACTGCTAATTTCACCTGACACTACCGAGCCGCCGCTGAGCACGGCCTGGCAACCAATCGGCATGCATCAGTCTCAATCAGGAAGAGATGCCCCCTCTCTGGTCCCCATAAACATACACACATACACAACATACCACTTAATGCAGGTTTAAGGCTCGTATCAGGGTTTCCACAACCCTAAGGTGAGCACCTGATCCTGACCAGGAGGATGGTTTTACTGGGTCTAACTCTACCTGACCTCCAGGTGCTAAGTACTGTTTGACTTGGTTGTCACATCTGTCAGACCTAAGGGAGCAAGAGCTAGCTAGAAACACATTGACACTCAAGGCCTCTTCTCTTCTCTTCTCTTCTCTTCTCTTCTCTTCTCTTCTCTTCTCTTCTCTTCTCTTCTCTTCTCTTCTCTTCTCACTAGAACTCGCGATGGCATCATGTTGGCTTAGTGCCACCTTTTGCACGCTTCATGACAACGCCTCTAAAACATTGTGTGTACCACCTGAGGAGTGGCACAATGGATTCCTCTCAAGTTAAAGTCAAGCAGCACCAAACAAACAGCACCCAGTGGACAGATGCTGTCATGCTGCTGAGCTGACGCACAGGAGAGGTGCAGCCAAGTAACACAGGTTGCCAGTTATGGTACAACAACACAGAAAAGTGTGGATGTGGATGTGTGTGCACATGTTTCAGTGTTAATAGTTTCTTCTTGTTTGGGTTTGTCCTTGAGTATTCAAAGAGGGTTTCACTGACTTGGCTGGATAAAGTGCACTCACAGAGAGATACATGTTGGCAGTCTCTTCTGGTCAGCTGTGCAACAACAACTCTACAAGCATATCTTTAATTCATACATGTGACAATACACAAACCATCTTCTGCCTTCATCTTCCTCCCACTGGTCTTTTTATTTAGCCTTTTTCAAGGTTGTTACTCCAGGGCATGGAAAATGTAGCTTTCTGCCGTCCAATGTAGAGTTATGAAGAACAAATTGTGAGGCAAGACTTGTTTACAGGATGAAACAAAACAAGAAACAATGTTGAAAAATGGGTGCCGCAGTTAGTTTTCGCAAAACAATTAATGTTGCTTGCGGTGGGCAAAAGCGCTCGTGGCCAAAACCCATCTCTCGTCCTCCTCTGCTTGTGTATGTAGTCGATGTCGTGGGTTTCTCACTGTGTCATGAAAGAACATATTCAAATGTGTATGGCTATTAAATGTTAATTTGCACAACAGATGAATGTCAAGTACAGTGATTCATCAACAAAATGTCCCTCTGTTTCACTATGCAACAAGCAGAGCTTTCACCAAGTCAAATGAGGTCTTAATTTTGGCATTAATAAACCTTACAAAACATACAGTATATCAGAAAACAAATAATACATAACTTTTTTAAGCTTTCAAAAGTAGGAACTTGTTATTTTTTACCACTACCTAGCATTTCAATTAAATAGGTAGACAAATTGTTACAGCTGCAGACAAACAGATGGTTTAAGAGAAAGCATGACAGCTCCAGTAAAGTTTCATGGGGGAATGATTGTGCAGCGAAGAAAAGACAATAACTGAAGTTCAACACTGAAGTTAGCACCTTGAGCAAACAATTTAAAGTGGCCACAGATCACTGGTGAGAAGAGTTGTGGTTCTTCATACAGTGTTCTGTAATGTGTTTAATCGTTAATTATTTTTGTCACGCGTAGTATATACACACGTGACAGCTTCTGCCAGTCATACCCGCAATGAAGACACAATGCACGCTCACACTCCACATGCTGAAACAGAGACCCGTAGAAAGAAACAGTCTTCTAGGCCTCGCGCTGGAGCTTGAGCTGATGTTGCCTGACATGGTCAAAACAAAGCTCAGCGTTTCTTCACCGCTACGTTAAGCATCAAGGCCGGCGCGTCAGGCCTCACCTACTACCTGTTTGAAGGCTCCATGGAAACCCATTGTGACTACGCCACCTGGTCAGTGTCAGCAGAAGTCACTATGAGTAGCATAGAGGACAAACACAGATAGGGAGAGGGAAGCCTGGGAGAAATGCGCACCGTATCTTCTTACAGTACATGAGAGGCAACATGTTCCATGCTAGACTGACCAATACACTGACCTTTTAGTCAGTTTATACAACAATGCACATTTATCTCTTGCATTTAACGTAACTCACGCTTTTTTATTTTTCTAAGACTTTACATACATAAAATGTGTTCATTGTGTCAGCCCACTTTTTATGGTTGAATATGTAAAATGTCTCCTGTCAGCACAGGAGGTTCCCTGTCAAAGGGAACACCACTGAAACAAGTTTGGAAAGCTGCTAGTTGATTTGTAGCATCTTTAATAAAATCTCCATTCAGCTAGTGAAATCAAAAATGTGAACAATTGCAGTCTGATAAAAGTAGGGCACTGCAACAGAAGTGTGAAAGAGAAGGAGGAGCAGAATGCTTGTGTGTGTTTTTAGCTTTCCCCGAAGTTGAGGCCACACATTTAAGGTCAGCAGAGTGCAGAGGAAGTGCAGAATGTTGCTGGCACTTAGCTTGGCACACTCCTGAACCTCGTAGTTGTCTGTGGCAAGGTCACTGCAGGAAGCTTGCTGCACTTCTGAATCTTGTAGTCATCAGTGGCTAGGTCACTGCAGGAAGCATAAATGGGACTTGATGGCTCCGTTGTTCCGTGTCATCCGCCATTCTCTCTGTTCGGGCATTGTGCTACTGAGAGCAGCTGACATTGTGTCAATATACGCACAAAGGAAACAGATATTGTTTAAAAAGTGTGGCAAAAATAGATCCCAGCCCGACATTACTAAGACACAAGCATCAGTTAGTCCACACAATGTGATGTTGGCATACAGTTGACCCAAGAAAGCTTTTTATACTGACCTACACAAACACACATCCTTGGGTCTGACTGCATGTTATTGGACATTTTTTATAAGTAAAGTAATTTTAAGCAAGTTTTTTCCCTCTTATTCTAAATGCTAAGTCATAATAGAAATTCACAGTGAGAGGCCAGAGTGGTCCTGATGCTCAGCTCACCTTTTTTCTACTTAGCGAATGCATTGTTTTACTGCAAATTATAACCATAAAAAAGCCTCTGATCCCCCATTCTGTTAAATTAATAGAATTAGGCAAAAAATGTAATGATAGCAATTAAGTCTTGAAAATGCTAATTTTATAGTCAAGGATGATTACCTCATTTATAGCATGTGCTGGAATGATGCCAGACGAAGGTAATTTAGATCCGGGTTGCTCACGGTTACATCATGATGAATATGAGACGAGCGGGGCCTCATCACGCACCTCTAGTCGGCCAACTCTCAATCAAATGGAGAGGCAAGGGTGGAGTTTGGGGGGGGAATGAGGAGCATGAATGCTGTCAGGGACAACTGCTCTGCAGGAAAGAAAGAAATACATCAGGAGTAAAAAGGGACTGGTAGACTGGAAGGGTGAAAACGGCAGGTACTCTCCAAAAGATGTGAGCGGTAAAACGATTAAAGGGACTCCAAAGGGCACCTCTGCACTGACCATAAACTTCAAAAGACCTGTTCTTAACTTCTGTGACTTTACAAGTACGCATTCCACCAAATTCACGCCGAGAAAATCTGCAATTTTCTGTCATTTTTAGAGTGAAATGGATTCAAATGCCTACTTGATGGAAGCCTCTCAGGACAACATTGCATTACTTCCTTTAGCGTGCCCTGTTAACTTCATAATGTTTATTGCCTGAGATTAGACATTCACATCAAAACTGCATGTCCAAATGACATTTAAACTGTAACTGCGTTTGACTGAGTAAAAGACTCACATTAGTTAATTATTTGAGAAAGGCAGCAGTAATGTCATGAATTTTTTATGGGGGCTTGCCTGGTGCCATGATCCCTGACTGTTTCGCATGCTGGAGGATGGTGCACTGCTGCCCTGCATGGCACCACGGTTCTAAACCACTGAACTCATTGTTTTAAAATCTCTGCCTCGCTATCTTTCTGTTAATGATGCATTAAAAAGAAGCATTACTCTTTCTGAAAAAAAAAAAAAAGATATTGTTATTCCAATTTATCTCAAAATTTACACTGTGGTAACATCATCATGTGGGTTGGATATTTCCCACCTACCAGTCATATGTTTTCAAATATTACTTGAGATCAGCTCCAGGGAGATTTAATAGTGCAAAAAGCACCAAGATAAAATAAGAGGAATAGCACAAGTATGCCTCTTGTTTCCTTTAAAACTGGAAAGCTATTTAAGTAACGTTTCACCCAGGTCTGGCTATTACACAATCTATTGACACACATTGCACCCGGGTTGGACTCTTTCTCAACCCAATCCATCAGTCACACAGATTGTCCCCTGGTAGGCAGAGGCCTGCAACGTTAATGGAAATGGGGTGATGCTGGGAGCATAGAGCCTGGAGATGCCTGGATGATCCCTCAGGCCATGGCTGCAACAGGATGAAATAGACTATTACAGTGGAGTTGTAAAGCCCCACACGCTCCACGCACTATCATAATAGAATATTGATTCTATCAGATGCCAGGCCCCGGCCTGTCCCCGCAATGAAGAAAAGAGCACTAAAGGTCATTGTGTAAAAGAACAGAGAGGGCTGGTGAGGGGGAGAGAAACTGAAGAGCAGAGAGGTAGTGAAGAACACAATCTGTGGACAGGAAGTAAAGTGCAGACCTCTGCTTTTGTGATCATTTTTTTCTGTAATAACACAATGCATCGTGTTGTAAATGGAAAAGTAGAAATTACATCAGTACCACATGACTTAAAGTTGAACAAATCTCAATTTGTTTCTGTTGTTCAATTAAACTCATTTTCTTTTTTCATCCTTTTTTTTTCTGTTTTTGCATTGTGGCATCTGTCTCCATGCACAGCCATAAGTAACAATTTCAACCATGAATTGTTGATCAAGACGTTTGGGAAAAGCGCCAAAGGAAAAGGATGACAAATAAGTGCCCACCACACGAACAGCAGTACAAATTACACCACAAGCAGGAGACGTTTATGCTTGATTGGAGCAATTTAATGTTTTCTTACAAAAAAAGCTCACAAATCCCGGGAGGACAGTTAAGGAAATGACTTTTTAATCATCCAAGGAGCTGCTGCGCCTTGTCTCTCCTGATAGCCCCATATTGAAGACTTAGAGCCATTAGGAGAATGAGTTCATTGGTAGAGGCCATTCTTAGCAACAGTTGGACTGATGTTACTTAAAGAGGAAACTTTTCAGGGTGCGACAAATGGAGTTCAAATTGAACACAGTCCTAACTGATGATAGAGAAAACATTTGACGATTTGCAAATCTTTATTATGTTCTGATAATTTAAAAACATGCCTTGCGTGGCATTGATATATTGTGTTTTTTAACAACTTATGCAAGACATTTTGAAGCCACTCTGACTTCATTGATTTTAAAATTACAGCCTATGGTTTGGAGGTTGTGGTATTGAACTTCCCTTTGCTTTCAAGTATTCTTCTGCTCTGGTCAACCTGCTCCTCCAGAACTCCTCCAGATGACACCATCTTAAGTGAAAAAAATAAAATTAAAAAATCAGGTCGTACTATTGTAATATTGGCTCTAAATGATGCAAACTACACTTTTAACAAATAACATAAATCCTTGCATCCTGTCTGCAACCATCATACTCTGTAACCAAGTCAGGGGAGGCATATGTTTAACAATGCCACTGCTACATTCACGGTACATTAAGAAATTGACTAATCTTTGCTTTGACATTATGGCCCGTACAAACTTCATGATGAATTCTGTTTTTCCAGGGCCGCTGGAAAATATATTCATGAAATTTCAATGTCCGATGAAACAAGTCATCTTTTAACCAGAGCTTGACTGTGACATACCATTCCTCATTTCTATTCCAGGAAAGGCTTTATTTTAAGTCAAATAAATATCCATTTGCCTTGTTGTATTTCTTTGTTTTTGTCAATTCACACACGGCCTGGTAATTGAACAGTAGTTGTTGTCGAGGGGCCCAGCAAATGAAACTGCCATTGCAGCATCAAAATTTGCAGCATCAATTTGATGAGTCTTGTATATACTCCCATAGTCAAAGTAATGTGATATTGATTTGGCGCTCTGATATAGTGCTCCTCTCCTGCACCAGAATGATTATTGGCTTTTGACAAATTCCAGCACAATCTTTTATTCACCCCACTTTTGTTCTGCCCGGCCACCTCTTTTGTCTCAAAGCACAGGTGCCAAAGCTCACGGCTCCAATTTCTCTCTTAAGCCTGACTACTGTGTGTGCTTGTAACCCACTTGGACAATAAAAAACTGTTTCCTTTATTGCTAAACAACAGCAGGAATACAATTTGATCTGATCAGTCAGCATCAAACAATTTTACATGCAACTCAATTTGCATCTAAAAGACATGTCATTTTATATACTGTGCCTTGCCCTCTCTCTTTGACTTTCACACACAAACACACACACCCATACCTTTAAATTATTATGTTTCATAGTGTGGTGAGGTATTGTGGATGGTTGGTGTGAAAAACTAATACATTATTTAAATCCAAATCACCCTCCGCTGTCCGGCCATGTTATAGATGATAATAATGCTGCCTCTCTCTCATGCACACACACATACACACACACTTACTTACTCTTTATGCTCCTTTTCACACTATATTTCTCTCTCTTCTCCTTCTAAATCAAAGGGATGCCAACAACCAAAACAATCATGTGGATACAGTGGTGGTTGGAGCATTGGGGGCAGGGATAAGGGTTGATGGATGAAAGGACATATTGATGGATGAACGGGTGGAGTCAGGTGTGAAGACAGAGAAATGAAGTAAGGAAAGGAAAAATGAATGATGGAATGTGGTGAAGAGGAAGAAGAGATAAGGAGGGATAGAAAGAGGATAAAGGGGAAAGATGGAAAGGCAGCAGGCCTCAACACCAGGCCAGTCTGTATTGATTAGTGTGTGTAATAAATACTTGGTGTCTACTTAAACAAGGAGTGTTTGAGACTGTGTGAGAGTGTGTGTGTGTGTTTGAAACCTAAAGCTGCTAAATATGCCGATGCGTGTATTTTACATTCAGAGATGCCTATGGGTGTCTGCAGAAATTCATAAATGAACAAGTATGTGTGTGTGTGTGTGTGTGTGTGTGTGTGTGTGTGCAATTGTGCGCATGTGTGTATATGTTTGTGTCAGCCCAAGTGCAGTGCCTGCTGTAGGCTCTACTGTGCATGAAAACACCTCACACACAGAACAGGGGCCTGCTCATGGAAAAATCAATATGGTGGTGATAGAATGTTCTTTAGGTGAGAGATTGATCTGGGCTCCACAGAGGGTCTGTCCAAAACCAAATAATGGTTAAGGGCTAGCGACCTCCAGATCTCTACAAGAAAACAATAATTATAATCACAGTGTGTATGCCTGCACTAAGCATAAAGGCCACAGTCAATGAAGGCTAAATGCTAACACTGCAAAAATGCTGGTTCAGCATTTAGAAAAAAATCTGAGACTTTCAACAACAAGATCCACACTGTAACTGTCAAGGTTGGTGTTTTAAAGGGTCTGTTCACCCAAATAAAAGCACACAAACACAAAAACGGTACTGTCTAGTTATGCTGCTGGTATGTTTTCATTATCCTGGGTTATTAGATGTGTAATATCTAAATCCTGGGAGCTATCTGATGTCATTTGGCGGGCTTCATGTGTCACTGATAACACACACTGGTAGCAGATTTTTTTTAATCATTACTTTGTGTAATATTTTCACTGAACACATGGCTGCCTAGCTAATAGTAAGTGAAGGGAAATTTCTGTTACATATTTTATTTTATTAGTGTTTTTGTTCGGTATTCCCACCTTTACATAACATTTTTAAATTCTGGTGTTACTGTGAACATCTCAGGTGAGCAAATTATATCGTGAGATGCAGCACAATCTCATGTGCTGCAACAAAAATGTCAGTATTTTTTTTATTTTAACGATGACTTTTATTTGTTTGCTGTGAATATGTGTGTACTTTGCATATCTTTCAGACATGACTTCTCTAATCATTAATATAAATAGCACAATATGGACAGGACAGTAAATGTTTAAAAAACTGAGAAGTGGGACTTTGGAGATATGCGACTGTGACTGCAAAGGCCGGTATAATCACAAAACGGATAACACAGATATCTCCAACATGCAGTGAATGTTGCACTGAATTATGTGCATGTAAATGTATTCCTCTGACCCAAAGAAGAGACACTGTATCTCTAGCCATAGTCTTTTTAATATGCTGTGTTTATCAGCCAGTCAAGCTGTTTTATTGCTGTGGGATTTTCTGTTTCAATGAGTTTCTCTTCAGCCACTGTCAATATAACTGCTGCTAAACTACAAAAAAACCCAGACAGAAACAGAAACAGATAGGGCACGGCAGTGGTCTATCCTGACACAGAGACGTTGACATGAATCAATTCACTACCAGTGTGCAGGATTACACAGAAAACAATGGGTGCGGATGTTTAGACACATACGCCGCCGGTGTGTGTTGACCTCGTGCTACCCTAATGCTATAGAAGTATATCACATTTCTATAAGAAACACCATTTTCACTGGGGATAACCCACAAAACAGTCAACAGGGGACTCACAAGGACTATTTCTTTAATAGATTCAGTGAATTTTTTTATTTTCCATTTAAAATGGAATTTAGGAGAGAAGACCCTTTAACATTGCATGTCATAAGTGTAATATTAAATGTTACATATAATTTATCATTTTTATAAATCATTCTCACACATTATTTTTAAACTTTTTTAATGCTTGAAGTCCAGAAATGTTTGAAATGTTTATTGATGACTGAATTCACTAATGCCATTTCCTGAATTTTGATGTTCAGCTAAAACAAACTGAATCATGATAATTTCATTTTGCACACTGTATCTGGTTACATAATGAATATCCTGAACAGTTTTCGACTGTGTATTTTTTGACATCTGACTCATTTGACTCTCAGGTAAAACACATGGTGTGCATTTTACCAGAGCTATCCATACGCTGTCTTGGCATTACTGTTGGTGAGGCCTGTGTCCAGCTCCATCCTGGCAGGTGCAGTAATGTAAACTGTCTGGGAAAAAGCAACCAGGCAGACAGTCAGCCAAGTTAAAGCAGCATGTTGATGTGAGGAGCTCTGTGTGGCAAAATGCTAACTTCGTCCAACACTCATCATAACCTTGACATGCTAAAAAATGTTGCTGGTGTGAATTTAATTTTAATGTGTGGTTGCAAATATGATTTTGCCCAAGTCCAAATTTTGGTAATACCTTAGAAAAATATGCTAATATATAAATGTGTTTCCCAAGGCTGGATGGGACAACAGAACATCCAGCCTAGCTAGCCCATCATCAGCACAGCCACTTTTTGAGTGATTAGTCTCCTACAGGACCCAACAGCTGTATGTGCAAATCATGCATATAAATCAATTACCGGGGCGCTATGTACTTTAAATGCACCCATTAATTAAGCAATGTCAGACACAATGAACCGTGAAGTTCATTACATTTTTAGCATTCAAACCCAGGATTATTTGAAGAGTGCATGAGAGGGAGACGGGTTTACCTAATGATTAGCCCCATAGCTCAATGTTGGCAGATGCCAGTGGAAATTTCAGGAAAGCTGTTGCAAGAGGAGACAGAACAGCAGTGAGCTGTCTCAGCAATCTACAAAACATGAAAGGGTTGATCAAAAGGAAAGCAAGCAACAACAACAACAAGGAGCTGTGCCTATTTTCAACTCAGAAGAGATGCAAACTCTTACACACCCATCCATACAAGTTCTATCTGGTAGACTGATATGAGTGACATTTTTTATATTCTAATTTATCATTTTCTTAGAAATAGTACACACACACACTTTGTTTATACAAGACTCTGTTTGCAAACTTCTATTCACTCTACACAAAGTGAAACATGCAACTGACATGAGTGTGTATTAACAGCTTCAAGAGTTTGAAGAATTTGTCTTAATTTAAGTGAGACCACAAAAAGAATCACGATAGAGTTACATGGTTTTCCTTCAGAAACAACAACACTGTGTAGGTGTTTTGTATTTAGATACGTGTGTGTTTCTGGGCGTTTGTGTGTGTCCGTCACTTTGGTGTTGCCTTGTGCCAGACTGTAGTTTGGTTCAAGTTGCTCTTAGATGACAGGAGAGGTAGAGAAGAAGCTGGGCCCAGCTGCCTGGCATTAAGCAATGACCTCTGCATAATGAAAGATGGCGACAACATTTCCCACTCACAAGGTTCCACACTGTGACAAGATTTGCATATTCATATATTTTTCCCTCCACCACACCTCCCCTTTTTTCAGTGCAAATTATTTTTCCTGTGAGCAAGACATCTGCCTTCATGACACTGCTCTGGAAGAAGAAAAATAAATAAATATGTGTGCAGAGAGGCACATGATCTATCCAGATGCCACCGAAATATGGCACGATGTTGACATCGCCCTACACCCCTGAACGTGTGTGTTTTCCACGGCTTAAGCACCAGGAAATCATGTTCTGGGTCAGTGGAAAAGAACACAGCTTCAGCAGAAAAACCTGACAGAGGTCCAGAATTTATAGCTGTTTTGCATATTGTTGTTCTACCACAGTGACATCAATGCCACTTTAACACTGGTGTTGCAGGTTAGACACAGTTGGGACCAACTAAAGAAAAGAGAATCAGTAGATGTGTTGTTGATAGATCAGCTCTTTCATGTAACCACACTGACCTAATCTCAATCTAAAGCGACTTGTTCATATGGAATAGTCAAAATGATAAATGAGTATAACATGTGCACAATCTACAATTTGTATGGGAAGACAAAATTAACAGTTTTTGCAATACAATTGTTTTCCTTGTGCAAGCTCTTGTTTAAATAGAATGTAATTCTTAAAACATTATATATTATAGGTGATCAAAAAAGCATCAAAACACCAAGCTCTTTCACTCCCTGCAAAACACAATTACATTCCAAGATCAAACAATGTGCCATAAATGAAATTAGGCAAATAAAAAATTCATACATGTATGCAAAGATAGTAAATGTACAAAGTTTTTCCATCAAAAGAACTGCCCTGTGTTTTCTCACAATTAATCTGAAAAGGTTTGAAGAGAAAAAAAAAGAACAAAACAAAGCAGCAAATGTGGGAATTTGAATCCCTTTTATTTAGCTGGATAACTTTAATTCAAATGAATCAGGCTGAGCTGCACCCGGCAACCGTGCCTGAAGAGTTGCCGATCTCAACGTGCAGCATAACTATCACCAAAGCACTTCTGAATACAAACTGTTTTATGTGAGTACCTCAAGCAGAGGGATACATAAATATAGAATTAGGTAAAGTGTTATTTTTTCTTTTTATGTTTTATTTTTCCCCTCTTTTCTCACTCTCCAACAACATGCCCAGGTTGGGTTAGCTCGAAGCAGATGCAGGCACTCACTTCAAAAAAGTTGCAGTTCTCTTATGATAGCTCTGCAAAAAGGTTTTCTTTTAACTTAAATCAGCAAATGTGTGAAGCAGAGACCTGGCGGCATGTTTCTCTCACCCAGAAATAATTGCTCCCAGGGATCGATTTGAAATTTAAATTGTGGTGAAATGGTGTTTGTCATTAACAATCAAATATTTGAACCGCTGAAATACCTTTGTCCCCCCTGCATCTGCACCCGCTGCCCCCATTTGGAAATAACTACACAGGGCATTGTTTTGATGATGGTGAATTGAAAAGGTTGTGATGCTCTCAGAAAACATCACACGAGAGAGAGAAAACAAGAGAGGAAGCAAGAGCTATGCATCAACGTTTATAGATTTATATAAAACAATTAACATATTAACACAAATACAGAGACCAGTGAAATATTTATGCTTTTTAGCTGCATTCATGATCAGCATTGAGCTGCTGCAAAAGAAAACAGACGTTTTCCAGTAAAACATAGTACACAAGAAAGGAGTAAAATAGAACAAATGGAGAGAGAGAGAGAAGAGCTTCCTGTCATCTCTGAGAGGTAGTGTCTCTGCTTAATATTCATTAGTGGGCTGATTGAATTGGGGGTGTAGCACTGTCACTGTTAATGGAGTGATCTCTAATTGGAGCGCATTAGCTCTATAGGTTCTGGCTAGTGTCAAAGTCAGACAGGAGGGCAGGATGCAAACTGGGAGTCTGACACATCCTGCCGATGCTGAAAACACACCCCAACAAGTAAACCAAATGTCATTATCTGATGAGCATTTCCATATGGAGGAATTAACAATCAATGAATTGTCAATATACTGTAGATATGACAGCTGTAGGTTTTTTGCATGAATATTAGAATGAAATCTAATGTTTTTATTTTTATGAGGACTTTAAGGCCAGAAAGTGTGAATGTGTGTGTGTGTGTGTGTGTGCGTGTGTGTGTGTGTGTGTGTGTGCGCGCATCTATATGCACTGTGCACCATGCCCCAAGGCCACAACTATGATGGTTTAAACATGGAGGTGAGGAGCAACTTCAAGGCCAAAGTAAGATGTGTTCCTGATAATGACGAGCGCAAATGGCCACTATAGCCATCCAACAAGAACCAGAAACCAGAACTTGATCTGTAATGGCTGCCCATAAAGGAGAATCATCATCAATGACAATGACACGTTATTAAGATCGGATTTTGGGGGGAGGGCTATGGCTTTAGTATGATAGGTTAGCCATCTATAAAACCTTTAAAGCCTGCCGCTCAATGATATCAGTCCCGATCCTCATCTCCCCGTGCCCTGTGCCAGAGACACATGCTAATAAGCTCACAACCTTTAATTAAGCAATATGTGTAAGTAGGCAGCCATTATGGCCTGATTTGTGAGCCATTTCATTACACTGAGCACTGGCTAGCAGACACATATTCAGTACAAATCAAGCTGGCCTGAATATTATCCTGCTTAATGTGAGGCCAATATTGATATTTTATCACTCGTGTTCTGATTAGTGACTTTTAGAATCTTAATTTTTCATTGTGTTGAGGCAGCGCTGAACACTTAACAACCTGAATTCATCATTCAAGCGTTGCTGAACATTGTTCAGTACAATACTTTATCACATATGCTTTATGTTTATTAAGGATAACAATATAATACCCAGCATTGTTTCCCTGCCTGCTCAACATTTACCTTATTACGCATTTTCTTTTTGATTTTAAAGGGTACAGTTTCCAAGATGTCATACAAAAAACATACAATGTAGGAATTATTAAAAAATTCAAAGAATCATTTGAGAGAACATATGAGTGCAAATTACTATTACATCTATTACAATGGCTTTATCTTATCGAAAGTCAAAAAGGTCATATTTTGCCTCCATTTTCCTGCCGTTCAGTATTTGATACCTGTTGTAATCAAGCTTAATTTCTACAGATGACATGTCTGAACCCAATTGTCAAACGTCACTCTGCGTTAAGGAACGCTGCTCCGTGCATCACATGTGTACCAGATAGCACACAGGGATGGTGCTGCTTACTGTCCTCCCAGCGTGCCCTGGATATGAATGTCATCCTGCACAGTGTCTGCTTACACCAGTCAAATCGCTGATGCATATCAACAGCTTTAATGCTGTATACATAGCAAATACACCCAAAAAATCTAAACCTTTTTGGCTTTTGATTTAATAGGGCTAAATGATCCAGCTGATGATACAAGCATGAGCAGTGAACACAGTGAAATGACTAACTCACAGACACAAAGTAAGGACTACCTCACTGTACTGACGAAGACATTACTCAAGGAATGGAAATTATTATCACAATATTATCACAATATTACTTTGACCTTACTAATACAATATCATTTATCTTAAAGAAGGCAAACATGGTTATGACCTAAAGCTGTAGCATGTAAGTTTTTTCAAATATTATTTTAGTAGGAATATGTTCCAAAACTCTGGCAGTGATGTACAGATATCAGGTTTTAAACGAGAATCACCCTTATTGCCAATCAGAAAATGTGAAGGAGAGGGAGGGCTGGATGAAGCAGAGTGGACTGAAAGAAGCTGGTAGCTTAAAATGCATATTTCATATTAAGTTTTGAACTCGTACGGTTCAATTCTATCAAGACTTCATCATTTGGAAGGCCACACCAGGACAAAGGTTACAAACAAAACAGAGCCTAAACAGCAGGATGAACTCAACACTATCTCAACACTAATGGTTTGTTTATTGTATAAAATGCATTGTATGTATTGTAGAAATTTCACTGTTCAACTTGGTAAATTATTAGTATTAACATCACCTAATGACGAAACATGTGCCTACTGAAAATGGCATGAAAATGCACATTTGAAGCTATGTCTAGAGTCTTTAAGTCAAACAGGCTTATGAGATGACTTACATCATTTAGAGGTACAACTACTGTATTTTTGTCTTTGCTTTAGTATCATTGGTTGAGGTCTTGTAGTGCAAAACTGGAGCCACACCCACTTCCTCCCACTGGCTCAACACGATGGGAACCTGAGGGAACGAAACACCTGATGAAACTGTAGCTTACTCTGTTAAACAAACAGCAAGTTTTAAAGGTTTGCACGAGAGGGTCACATGTATGAGATGAGGTATGTACTTTGTCAAAAACATAATCAAAGGCACCACATTGACACTCACGCCCAAAGAGTTTCTTCCGTTTCCGTAGCTGATGTGAAACACTTGCACCTTTCTTGTCCTCTCTCTGACTGGCAGAGCTCCTACCTTTGCAGGGCACCATCCTGGCAGCATTGTCCACCCCCTCGATGTCACCAATCACCTTCAGATAAAAAAAAATAAAAAAATCACGGGTGCTACAGTCAGCAGTGCTTAGCCAGCCGATCTGAAAAGAAAGTTAACAATAAATGAACAGCACAACAATGACAAACCCAACTGTTTCAGGAGACCCGGGGGACATACAGTATGTCTCAAGCATCTCAAAGTACAGGCTGAACTTGGATGAGAGTGACTGAGACTGGCAGGAGAACTGCTATTTTCCTCGAGGCCTGTGAGCAGTGTTGTCATGCATAGTCTCTACCTCTGTCCTGGTGCTTAGAGTGAACTTTGAGGAGAAGCAGAAATGGAGACTTTATATGACACATCACCTCTCGTCCCAGAGGGGAAACAGCTCTCACAACTCTGAGTTGGCCTACTTATGGACAGAGATATGAAATACGACTTAAATCTCACTGGTATAAGCAATGATACAATGATACATTTAAAAATCATCATGTTAATCATATCAAGAACATAAATTAAATTAGAATTAAAAAAGATGAATCACCAAACCTCTAAACATTCACATATCAAAATCACCTGTGTATTCTTACTGCACATATTTAACTCCATATTTCGCAAAAGCACCATCAAGTAGTCATGTCAGCTATGTGT
The DNA here is from genome assembly GCA_034779795.1 of Ctenopoma multispine. Lineage (NCBI taxonomy): Eukaryota > Metazoa > Chordata > Actinopteri > Anabantiformes > Anabantidae > Ctenopoma > Ctenopoma multispine. Next base: position 23,799,219 of record JAUYWH010000012.1, on the reverse strand, counting down.
AGGCTGGCTCTTTTCTAAAGCTGCAAATTACACAGATAGAGCAGCAATTGAGAAAACTTGAAAAATGTGCCACAGAGTGCTTCTTTATCTAAAACTAGTATAAACTTGCCAGATAATTACATGCGGTGTACTTTGGAGAAGTCCTCCTGCTAAGCAGATATGGCTGCCAGGGAGGCATTAATCTCCTCATGCAGCATACAGTACTAGCCAAGGACATCCCCCCTCTCTCACCCTTTATCTCTGCCTCAGACAACAGACAGTACATACACAGAGACACAGCACACAGAACACACTCACTTCCTGTATAAATCATATTCATATTTCTGAGGGCTGCCGATGACCTCACGGCAAATGAAGCGTGGTTCCTCAGCTCCGCAGTGGCAATCAAACGTGTGGCAGAGTAATTACAAAAGAGGGGTAGGAGGGAGAATTGATGCGGTTTGTCAATTAATGTTGCTGCAAGGTGTTTTTCAAAAGGTTAACTTCTTCATATTCTTTGTATGCAAAATTAGGTTAATATTTGTCTGCCGAAGAGTCGTCGTCATGTGCAGATGTACGGTGGGCTGAGTCATGGAGAGCTGAGGCAAAGGGTCCTTGTTAATGAGATATTTGATGGCATATCATGGTGATGAGGTGGCCCTTATATTAGAGCAATCCTTTGTGCTCTTTCCAATTTTGCGTTTCTCTGCTTCCCGTCTCTCATGCTCTGGAATCGTTATCAGTATCTTTATTATCACCACCGTCATATTTATTAGCTTTATCACTGTTATAAAAATCTACAAGGAGAATATCCTCTCCTAATTAAACAAACCATGCATAATACAACACATTCATCCCTGCTGAGGTTAGGAGAATTCAATAAAATACAGTTAAAAACTTGCTCTGTGAATAAACTGCATACCTTGTGTTTCTCCACACAGTTAAGTGCATCCCAAAAAAGGGGAGAAAAAAAAAAAGGCAGAGCTGAAATTGCAGAAAAGAAGTGTTTTTATTTATACAAGTCGCTGGAGATGCTCATCATCAGCGTTTTTTCCGAGCCATAAATAATTTGAGGAGTGAGGTAATATTCAAGCTGGCAGAGCCTTAGTTGTGCATCTTTAATGGAAGTTTTACAGAAGCCGAGCCAGTTCTTGCATATGCTGCAGCCTCCCATATGGAGGCAAGGAGACAAAAGGAGCACAGTTGGTTTGTCCTATCTTTTTATAAGTCCATCGACACTTAAAAGCTAGCCCGGGAGAAAAAACGACACAGGGGGACATAAACCCACTGTGGTTTTAGGAGGGAAGATAATGACTTTTCCTGCATTAATTTCTTCATCAGCCATCTTGTTGCTTCAGACAGAGTGGTTATGAAGCCCTCTCTGAAGGTCCTAGGTTATATAGATACATTTCCCTGCATAATCTCAGCCCTAACAGTTGTTGTCAGCAGTGCTTTTTGTGAGTTGGCAGCTGGAGAACATCTGTTTATAGGTAATGAGTGTTTGAAAAGCTACACCTCACTTTACCTTTAATGTCTTTTATTGGAGCACACTGATGGGATAGTAGCTTTAACTTTATTTTCGCGTTGTTTTGATTCAGCTAGAAAATTTCTTCAACATGGTCAATATTACAGACACCTGCCTTGGGCAACAGACTGAATGAGGGCATATGATGTATCATTATTATTAACTTCTTTAAACAGAGTTCACTATGCAAGTCAATAAAGACTTCATTAGTTGTAGATTTCTTTACTACACACACACACACACAAAACTTCAAATTTGCTACCTCCACTCATTCCTATTTCTTGCTAACGATGTAACACAAAAAGAAAAAAAAAAAGTAGCTTCAATAATGGTTGATTAAACAACAGAAATATTTAGTTTCTCATGACTCTTGCTCAGCTTCTCACTCTCCAGCAAATCAAACAGGACACACCTCATTGTTCTGTTTCTTCCAAACAGTGTCTAACAGTGTCTATACCTCAGGGCAGTTCTCAGTATTGCTTTTTAGGGTGTTCGTTTAGACAAATTTTGAATGCAATTTTCAGGTATTATGCAAAGCTGCTGGCCCCCGGAGCTGTGGTCATGTTAGTCTAAGGGAGGAGCTAGTCCTCGGGGGCACTGGTGTCCAGGACACTGCCTGAGAAAACAGAGCTCTTTAAAGGAAATGAGCCATCCGTCAATATTTCCTCAGTAAATTGAAACAGACTTCTTAAGTAGCAGAATTGGTCTTTTAACTAACTGGGACAGAGAATCGAGTTGTTACACAGTCAAATTAAGTTAAACATTTTCTGCTTCAAATGTCATCTGCTGACGAAAGAGAAATTTCACAACAGAACATAAAAAAGGATATATATAATATATACTATTAACAATGAAAAAAAAAAAAAAACATTGTCTGCTGTCAGTAGTGCGTGGCCTAAACTGACCTTTTCTTTAAAGAACCCCTACAGTATATACTGTACACACAAGCTTAGTTTACTAAGAGAAACTTAGTAAATATATTTACAATAAATTCTTTCTGGAATTTGTTTTATGTGGAAAATATACATTATTTAGTTAAAAAATTGCAAATATTGGCTGTTTCTGCTGTTAGCTAACATAATGTCGCAACGGCATAACCATAAAGCATGCTTTTATTTGTATAAGTGAATAGAGCAATAAGATAATTCAGGAAAAAACATATAATGACTTTAAAATGTCATAAATTGCATTAGTAAAGAGCATTACACTGACTATTGGATCTCATAGTAGAGCCTTTTTTCTATTTCTTCTATGATTGTTTATCTATTTTTTTTTTTTTAGTGCCTGCATGGCTGGAACTTCTCTCAGAGGAGTTGTCACCTTACATCTGAAGGCCAGTTTGTACACAGCACTCTGTCGCATTGTGTGTATTGCTGCCAGAATTATATAAAGCACTAATAAAATCAGCTCAAGTGTTCTTCCGAGTGCAGTGAATGCCCTTTAGTGATTCTTGGATTTTGCTCTATACATAAAACCAGTCTTATATATTCAGGGGAGGATTAGTTTTGAATATGTAAAGTCGGGATATGTGCTGCAAGGCGAAGGGGAATGGCATGGTGTTCTCTCAGCACCACTACCACTGGGTGAAAGAGAATGCCATCCACATCTCTGGATACTGGAAGTCCCTGCCTGTTAAGTTGCAAGTAACAGACAGCAATACCCACGGGACACAGTGTGAGAGAAGAAAGAGCAACAGAGAGCAACAAAAAGATAGAGTATGTGTTTATGTGTTACCCAAGGACAGTAACACCTATCTTTCACTTAAGGTGGCCTCTGTGAAAACCCCCCTTTGCAGTTTAAAGAATGGTGAGTTGGCAGGGTAGAAATGGTTTCTCAAAGCAGAAATGTCAAGAATGAATTCTGTTTCTCTCAGCGAGCTAAGGTTGTGTGTATATCTGGGTTACAGGGGTAGCAAATATATCTAGGTATCTTGTATGCAAGTTTTTTTAGTAGGAAGTGAAGATCTGTATGAATGCATGTGTGTGTCAATGTATGCACGCTGCGTTTGACTATATACAAATCTCCCAGATGTCTCATTTGCTATGCACAGGTCTACAGGCTACACACACACACACATAAACACACAGACAATGTGACACCAGTAATAAATATATCATGCTGTGTGTTTACTCACATAAGCTCGCCATCACTCAAATTATGACGGAGAACCATTAGAACACAACAAAGCCTCAGAGCTAATTGTTAACGCATAAAACTCCCTCCTTCCTCACTCCTGTGCAAAATATTAATTTCCGTTGAGGACATCCAGGTTGCTTTTGGGGAAATGACAGAATGATGGAAGAAACAATTGTTGCTGCAGCAGTTGTTACAAAGCACTACTTTTAATTAGGAAACAATCTGTGAATCAGCCTGTTTCTGACCTGCCCGTCTTGCAAGGCCTTGGACAACAAGACATCAAATAAGTGGTGCAGCACTGTGTAATATCCTCATGATACAGTGTTAAACAGGAACGAGTAGTGGGATTTATGCAATAATATATGTGATATACTGTATGGTAAAACTATCAAGAGAGAACAAAGAGAGAGGAAATAAGGAGAGTGTATGTGAACCCATCTCTCCTCCCTTTTTTCTCTCTCTTCATCCTCTTCTCTTCATTTTGGCTTAAGACGCAGTTTTCAGTTAGTTTAGCAGCAAAAACAGGTGAATGTGAGAAAACTACTCTTTAGATACTTGTAACCATGTAAACATGGTCACTTTAAAAAAATATGAGCATAACTCTAAAAAAGTGTTTTTTTTCAGTCTTTGATCAGTGATTGTTCTGACTCTGCGACAGCTTCGGCCACAGGCATTTTGTTCATAAGTTATCCATCTATTCACCTGTCCTCCTCTTGTGAACAAAGTAGCTCAGAAATCTGGTGAATGTCTTCAAATTTAGCACACACATCCACATGGACGCAGGAATGAACTGGTGAGATGTTGATGGTGGAAGGTCAAGGTGACTGTGACCTCACATCTGTCCTATTCCCTCTAGGATTAATACTTTTTCTTTTGAACACTTGGGAACACGATTTCAAAGGGGATTTCACTACATCTGGCACAAACATCCACTTGGACTCATGAATAAACTGCTTAGAATATAAATCTGGACAGATATGCAGGTTAACATGCATCTTGACTGGTTGATGGAGGTATACCACTGCAAGGCAGCAATGCAAGTTATTCCTGTTGTAACATTATTTGAACTAATTCTTTCTCTATAAACATTTGAGTAAAACAATGAGTTTACTAAAATGTTTTGTGGAAATGGTTATGTGGCCACATGGTATACAATATGTTGATGTCCCACCTCAGCAATAGCCCCATCCGGTTGTCGGAGGAAGTGCCTGTATCTTTGTTTTAGCCCACTCAGGTACAGAGTGTAGATTGCCACATGTGTGCTGGTCTCGCCCTGTGGTAGAGGTATACCCTCCCTTTGAGCGTCATCATTGGGTACTGCAGAGTCTTGTAGTGCATCTTTTGCGGTCCAGACATAATCATAGACTGCCACCTAATAAAGCGAAAAGGAGAGACACAGGACATTTAACATTTAACATCTTAACAGGTCACATTCAGTGTAAAGATACATTTCAGCCATTGCTCAAGTTGCTATGGACACAGAGTGAAAAGAGAAAAATTACTATGCCATTGCTATGTTGAGCATGTGTCTGCATGTGTGTATAGTGAATACATATGAGGCCAGATCAATCTCAAAATGAATAAACTCACACGGGGTTTTTTATTTTCTGAAGATCACGTTACAAGTAGCAGAATCACGAAGAAGTCCAGGATGTCTTTTCAGTGGTTGTTCTGTTGCATTTTACCCAGATACAATACTGCTATTTTCTAATTGGCTATTGTGTAGGCCCTCTCTCCTTTCTGATTGGTTGGAAAGTGACAGGCTGTAGGACTCCAGCGGAGATGCGCTTGTTTCATAGTGAGGCGCTGCTGTGTTGGTCTGAGAAATATTGGGCACTGCAGCGTATTAGCCTACAAATAATTTTTTGGCCTGAGAAATTCAATGTATGGCGGGTGTGCGTGACTAAAGACTGAAAGAGTGACTGTCACGCTCAATGCGTGACACTTGAGAGCCCTCTATTCCACCGTGCTTCTCGCTGGAACTGCAGCGCACATTAAAAGTGTGGAGAAAATGTAAGGAGCCACACGATTGGCTGAGAACGAACACGCCTGTTAATTGAGGAATTTGATTGACAGATTTATTGGCCAATGTGACCTGCAACATTAGGAACATGTCATAATTGACCGCTCGGATTTCTCTCACAAATGCTGAGAGGTTCACGAATGAGAAGCTATTCATAAATGCACATGTAGTGATTCGTATGATCTGTTGGTTCATAGGGTTTATATTACAAGTGTCCCTCAAGATTATATTTGTGAAACAGATCAAGTGCATTTCCGAATCCGAAATACGACTACGAACCAGAGCATGTGCATTCGTGAAAAACCCCCGTGTGAGTTTATTCATTTTGAGACCGATCTGGCTAAATACATGTGGGTAAAGTATATATCAGTATCTTTAGTTTATTGAGCCAACATCAAAAACCCAGGTACAACACATTACAATCTGCCTGAACCTTATGATCCACACTTTTATGCTGCTCATGTAAATAAATACAACTGCAGGCATTAGACAAGCATCACTGGTACATAACCACTCTAATTCCTAGTAGTATGAGTCCTACGGGGGCTGATATAAGCAGACAGTTTTAGGGTTTACTGTATGTATAATCATGGTGGCAGCCTTGTTTGTGACGTTGCGTATGTGCTCTTGGGGTTTACACACCTGTAATGCACTGCCCTTCTCTATTAGGCTGAGATATGTGGAGCAAGCAGAGCGTGTAACATGTTACATAGGTCATGCAACTCACTGTCATCCATATGTGAAGATCATGAAAGCTCTCTCCCTCAGTGATAGTGTCTGCTGGTAAAGACTTTAGTGTCTACTGACCAAACGAATTACAGTACACAAAGAAATAAATCCATCCATACATTTATAATGTGAGAACTGTTTACAAGGCCTCACACACCTACACAAGCATAATGCACAACTGAAACAAATATAATAGTGTATATTATGTACTGATGTGTTTGTTTTTTCACATAGCCCTATGCACTACTGTGGACTGTATAGGATTTATTGGGAACTTCAAGGCTCACAAAACAGATTCAGGATAGTGAAAGTCTCACTCGTGCACTCACACACACACACACACACACACACACACACACACACACACACACACACACACATACACACACGCACATGGCCACAAAGAGAAGGAAGTTGTTCAAGCAGTTAGTAAAACTCAAGGTGACCCCCTAATTGGCTGCATAATTATGATTCTTCTAAAAATACAGAAAAAGGCAAACTCATTCAGCAGGCCATGAGTGGCAGGGTCAAGCTGAAGGAGAGGTTTAATTTGGTGTTGTATGGATATCACCCCACACTTATAAATGGTTAGCCAAACACAACTTTAGGCACTTCACTGTGTGGAAGCCATTACCCAGCTTGTAATTAGAGACATTGAATAAACTGCAAACCAGACAACTCCATGAGCAGAAAGGACCTCATTGTCAAAATGTCAGAGTCACAAGTGCAGAGAGAAAGAAGACTAGCCAAGAACATTTAGAAGGTGTGTGTGTGTGTGTGTGTGTGTGTGTGTGTGTGTGTGCACGTCTGTGTGAGTGTTTGTGTGTGGTAGAGGGAGAGGGAGAGGGGGAGGTGGGGATGTAGGGATGCATCTCTTCAACGCTAATTCAGACGCTCATTAGTGAAATCGCCTCAACTGCGCCTTGCCTCTAGCTTGGCCTTGGCCCACACTCAGCGAAACTGATTACCTGAATTCTTTAAGTAATCAGCACCTCTGCAAGGCAGCAATCAGTCTGTTTGGTTAGTGTGCGTAAGTTGATTTGCTGCTTTATGTCCTTTTGAGGAAACGCAAGTGCGAGTGTGCAGAAAATCCTTGATGTCCTTCCACATCGTGGTTCTCAGCTTACTCATGATACAGTAGGAAATCACACAACATTTACAGTCACACGTTGGAAACACTGAATGAGAAAATATCTGTTCCTGCTGTACTGGTCACAGAAAGTGTGCCTATGACCCAGTTAAGGGCCCAGTCCATGTTTTTATAAACCAAGCTGTACAGTCGTGATAGAAACACTATGGATTCAGCCTCTGTACTCTAAGTCACTTTGGTTAAACACACCTGCTTAAATTTCTCTGTGTGGTGCGTATGTTTATGTATCTTGGCTTGCATGAAAATAGATTTTTTTTTTATGTTAGCCATGCCACCATCCTACGCTAATTACCACGTGAAATCCAGTTGACAAGACTAAACAAAAGCTTGAAAAGCTGTTTGTGTGTTCGGTTTGGGTGATGCCATTTCATGCAATGCACCATGGCTCTCAGGATGCATCACTGCTGAGACACAAAAAGGAAAAGAGCATTAGAGGGCCTGTCTGCTCCACACTACTGTTCTGGTCTGCTGTGTTGGGTTATGGTGCTAGCCTGGCTTCTAGCCCTAGCTTGAGTGCTCTCTCCACTCCACCATTGTTCCATTTGATAGCACTAAGTGACTGATTTAGGTTCAATGCCTGCATAGAGCAGACAGGCCAGCTGTGGGTTAAGCAGATAGTATTCAAGTGAGCTAACCCAATTCAAACCCAATCAAGCTGGGATTTATTGTTGAGGTCTGTATTTAGAAATCTGATAGAGTCTGCATTAGTTCCTTGACTTGCATTATTTCTTTTAGTGGAGGACTATAAACGGCAAACCATGTTTTCCAGTAGGGACATAAATTTTGGGATTTGTAGACATTACCGCAAATGCACATTGAGAATGGGAGGGAGAGACAGTTGCACAGGAAGTGAAGATGACACAGCTGCAGACATGGCACCATGGTTCACAAATATAGTCTGTCTTCCTGGGAGAAGATGCAATTTCACACCTACCAAATCATGCCATACCACATATGAATGTAGAATAAAAGCAATCTGTGCTTAAACACAGGCGCCTGTGGAAAGGTTTTCTTTTTAAAAAATTCAGTGTGACTTGTAATAAAATTTGACTGACCTATCAATCATTTTTATTCAAATGTGTGCAAATATAAAGTCTGTCAATAAATGGATTTGGATTCCTGTCACTAATATCATGACACTTAGTTTGCTTGTTAGTTTAAGACCAGAAAAGGGAATCACTGACTGAGAAATTAAAAAAAAGGATAAATGCACTACATTCCAAAAAGGATAGTCGTTTGCGTTATATTTAAAAAGTGACCCATATCCATACCTAAATTAGGATTTAAAGTTGCATCCAACATCTCAAAAGAGGGCAGACAGTTTCTGGGAATTAAATAGCAATTTTCCACTAGGTGACAGGCTGATCTAGTAATAGCTTTGTCTGGGAGAGGTCCATTAAATTTTGTATATTTGTCTGACAAATCCTTGATTGTCACAAGTACAAGTGCCTGATGTTTTTCTCTAATTTGTAATATATTAGATATAAACACAGTGTCTAGAGTTAACCACTATTAACAAAGGACTTTTCCACTGTGACCCCATCTGGCATGTTCCAGCTGACAACCAAAACAGTTCCCAAACCTGAACTCTTTACTTTGCAGAAAATGTTGCCTTTTCCCACTGATAACCAAAACACAGTGTCAAAATGGGCACCAATCGGAAGCCTAGTGTGCAAATTAGAATCCAACTAATGTCTCCCTGAATACACTATTTGAAAACACTGCCATATGAGGGGATGCATGACTGATTAATAAACACAAACTAACAAGCTCCTAAAGTGAGTTAGCCATAGGTATTAAATATTAAGGTTGTCCATGTAAGTTAGTGTTTGAATGCATTTGTTTTCATTTGTGTATAATATATGAGTATGTATGTGTGTATGTGTGTGTGTGTGTGTGTGTGTGTGTGTGTGTGTGCGTGTGGGACTGAAGGGAGTAGAGGAGAGGTCTCCATGGGCAGACAGGGCTGAGGCCCGGCTGGCAAATGTCCAGGACAGGAGCCTAAGGCGTGGGCACAAACAGGCCTTTCAGTCCCCCTGATCTTTTAATGATTGATCCAAACGAGATAGCCATCATTACCATTCACGCACTCTCTCTTCCCCAGGTCTCCTTTCCTCTGTCTAATTTTATCTTCCATTTGCATGTTCCCATGGACTAATTAAATCTTTCCCTTCTGTCTCCCTACCCCACTCTCTTTGTCTTTTTTTTTCTCTTTCTGTGTCCATTGGTCTGAAAAATAATGCAGCACATTTCTGGCACATTATTATGTATGAAATGTGAGGACATAATGTATTCCAGTTGGTTGAAGTTCTGTAGACCATGTCTGTAATGAACACAACAGAAGTAGACTCACTTCACAGCCTATGTGAATGCTATACCTCCCTTTTCTTCCTGTCTCTTTTGATACCTCTTCTCTTAAAGACAAAAGTTACTGACCTTCCCTGTGTCTACCACCTACGCGCTTCCTTCAGCCTTTTCCCACCCTATGCGCAATTCGTACATGGGGTTTCCTCCTGCCACGCCATGATCCTTTTGGTTTGTAGTTCTGTCCCACTTGGCTTTAATTTACAGCGGGAAAATAATTAGAATCTCACTTTTGTGAAGAGTGGAGCGAAAATGTAAACAATGCTTCCCTGCGGGCGGGTGCTTCATCACTTTGACAGGTGCATTTGAATTTGCCTGGGTGGCGGACAGGCTTGGTTATTTATGTGTCTGTTGCACATGGAAACCCCAATTGTGGCTGGGACTATAGTTTGGACTGAGACTAGGGAAGAGATTGGAGCTCTGTGGACTGTAGGATAACGGCTTGGACCAAAAGAAAACGATGCTGGTTCTGAACCCAATGTTTGGAATGAAGCTGTGGCCGGTTTTGGCACTTAGAAGGGGTGGGACTGAGAATGGAGTTGGATGTGGAACTTATGCTTATGAGAATAAGGGGATGAGATATGGCTGTGCATGGAAAAGCAACCAAACCTGTGTCATCCAACTCTGTGCAAGGTGTTTGCCTTGCGCAAACCTGTAAAAGCCAGAAAATCAACTATGACTGTAGTCATTGAAATCAATAAGACATAACAATGTCTTTGATGCATTTCATTAATGGATGAGGAGTTTTAGGAGAAGGATCATTGTTTTGTATAGGGTGAGATGTTTAGCATGTTAGTACCACTACTGCTGTACAAACCAAATACCGTATTTGGTGAAAATAATCCTGTATGGTTGCATTCTGAAGAAAAGCCTACTACATATTGACTTTTTGTACATGGCAACTTTTGCAATCACTGTTGGGTAGCTACTGTATCTTAAAGGATAATGCCACTGACTTCCTGTATTTAACAAAGCCCATGAAAACACTGAAACAACAATGGATAATCTACACTATAACAGAGGATGTTCATTTGACAACGGAGACTAATAATTGCTATCATAGGACTTACTGATAGAACTGAAAAATATAGAGAATGACCTTATTCTTCTAACTGAAATGTACAATATTAATTTCAGCATCAATATCCTGTCTGTTTTTTTGTAATTATACTGGAGCCATTGTCATTACGGTAATGTTAGGCATTACTGTAACATTTAACATATATTTGTCTCCACATAACGAAACAAAAGGCAGCCACAACATGAAAATGTAGTGGCCACACCAGCATAAATAGCACAGGAAAGAGCATCAGTGATCATTAACTGAGAAAAAAGATAGACACGCTTGCCTCTTTTGTCCACAGATTCTTGTCCGCACACACACACACACACGCAAACAGACACAGTAACACTCATCTACATACTAACACACACACACACATACTTCCATGCTCACAAACAGACAAAGCCTCACACTGTGAGGCAACGCATGCGTATATCTCCAACGCCTGCGGGCGCTTGGGGCTAGGCAGCAGGGAGTAGGGGAGGGAGGGAGCAAAGGGCTGTGGGGAGGTGGGGAGGAGGAGGGAGAGGAGTGTGTCCTGAGTGGAGACTCTCTAAGCTTTAGAGGGTCAGTCCCTCCAGTCCAACACCCCCCCCCCCCCATCTGTTAGAGCAGACTCAGGTTCAAGGCCTTTTTTGCTCAGAATTGCGCTCATACCACAAACACAGACGGTATGTAGAACAGGCACATACACACACGGGTTTACACACTCACATACCGATTTGAAATAACAGCCATATACAGTATACTTTAGTACAGATGCATATGTTTTACACTTGAGGGGTCACACTGCTCAAATGCACAGATATTAATGTATGTAGTTACTGCATACATACACTAGAATCATGCAACACAGAAACATACAAGGCCAAGACTACAGCACATTGCACATGGCTGGGGACAGATTAAACCATAAAGCATAAACTCCACCGACATACATGCATGGATAAGCCAAGCAATGTCAGCCATTAAAATGGAAATAGATATGCTATTATTGCAAATTTTGCCAATATGTGGCCAGTCGGCAGATATAATTGGAGCAGCTTGAAAATGGCATGGATGCGCACTCTGCACTGGACCTGATTTGGCTGTAGCAAAGGTCTATGTCTGGTTAAATGTGCCATTGGACAAGACAGGCCACCCATTCATACATGCATGCAAAAACACACACATACTGTATGCACACTCACAGAGTGACAAAATGGCTAGTATGCTACAGTAGCTTTCATCCACCCTCCTCTCATTAATACGCCCATAAAGCAATAAATATTTCAACTTGAATAATCCCAGTTAAAGAGCAATAATATACCCCATTGAAAAGTAGCACAGACCAAATTGGACTTCGAGAAAAGATAAACAAGCAACAATGACTATGTTTACAGTAAGAATAAACCGAACGACTTTAAAGGAGATTATCCAGCATGATAGTATCTCCAAGTGGCTGAGATAATCCAGAAAATAAGATATGCATAATTCACTGTTACTAATCTCCTTTGCAAAAAATAAAGCCTACTCCCAGCCTGCAGTAAACATCTCAGATAGCCCATCTTTTGCTTCCATGCCATGTCTGACTCACCCCAGTGCCCTAAGGAGATCACTTTTCCAGGTTTGTTTTGGCACATATTGAAGTTTACCTGGAACTTTATTTAACAAAGGAAAATAAGTCTGTTCCACATTTGAATGTTTCTAATTGTCTCTTAACAGATAGTGACATTTTATTCAAGTTTATTCAAGTCAAGGAATCATATAAAAGGGCAATTACAACATTGACATGAACATTTAATTAGTGACTCCACCTAAATGCAAACTTGTAACACTACACACATAATTAAGTGATTCTGTATGAATATAGTGTATGTGTACACATAAATACACACACACACACACACACACACACACACTGTCTCTAAAGTTATGAGTGAAACCCCATGAAAAAAAAAAATGTCTATCTCTCTGCAGGATGTCAAAAAGCAACACCTGTCACAATCACCAGACCTTCCTCATCCCCTCCGGGCCGCAGGAAGCGGCCAAGGTCAATCTCTTTAAAGGAAAGGAAGTGAGAGAAGGGAAAAGAAGTGACTAACGACAGACAGTCAGAAAGAATCAGATCTATCACGTTCAAGCTGTAAAACCTCTGTATAGTTAGAAGCTGTATATCTGTATTTGTACGTGTGGTGGAGTCTGAGTTACAGTACATACGGTACATATGTGTTTATAGTGTATGTAGTACAACATTTCTTCAGCTGACATGATTATCTTCTGTTTCCACAATAATTACATCTCACTGGCCTACACATGTAACATTAATCAATTACATTTTTTGGTTAAACCGCATTTTACACACACCACACAGATGTAAGCCAGCTGGTTTGGTCGCATAACCTCTGGAATATGGGTAAGATGAGTTCTCAAAATTTCTGTTCCATGTTTGGAGAGCTCCTGCTAAAACCTTTTCTCACTCCTCATTCTTGTCATTTTTTACCTTCTGTTTCACATTATGGGATGGCAAGGCATCAGGCCAGGACTCCTTAGGACTTGGCCTGATGGAAGGAAAGAAAGAAAGAGGGGATGTGGAGGATGAGGAGGAAAGAATAGAATAGAGTCCTAAAGTGGTGAAAACCTGGTTTCAATTTAAACTCTTCCCAGCTGAACATGTTTTGACAGCTGACGGGCGAAGCTTCGCATTATGAAGAAGTTAAATTAAAAAGCTCTTCCTCACCGATGGATTCACAAAATGCAAGTGTCTGAAACATTCAAGGAACACAATGTTTTGAAACTATCTCCTAGCATCTTCGTCTCAACCTTTTGTTAACCATACTGCAGGCTGCTAACTTCCTTGTTTTGACTTGCTCTCTCTCTTTCGCTTTCCCATTCCCTCCCTTTTTTCCCTATGACTGAAAAGCCTGCCCAGGCCCAGGCTTTGGTAGATAATGACATTCTCTCCCTGGATTAATTGTGAGGGACACATTAAGCAATGGGGCTGACACTCCCTGTAATTAAACTGTTCACACCGACGGGTTCATACTAGAACACTTTCTCCTTTCTTTCTCTCTCTGTCTAATGCTGGAGCTTTGGGCCAGTCGAGAATTAAAGGGAGACCTTGTGATAGTGTGTTTGTGAGTAACGTTTGTGCATCAATTTATGGGATTGAAAAAAGAATTGCCACTGATCTGAGTCTGAGCTCATAGAATCTGAATAATCAATTGACTATGAAACTGTCATTGACATTACAACCCTACAGTATAAGAAAACAGGTGTCTTTTATCACAGTCACACAATAAAAACTGTGATTGTAGTAAGTATGATGACAAAGCTTCTCTAATCTTGCTAAAGAATATATTTGGACAAAAAACATTATTTTCAAATAATATTAATATGACGTGTGATTCAGAGTTTCACAGAAACAACAGGTAGAAATGTCCTTCAAAGTTTTTTCACTTCTACTTCAGTAAAGTGCATATATTTATGCTAACTCTGATGATCTATATAACCTTTCTTTGGTAAAAACTGAAATGACCAGAGTCTGCAGACCGACTGAGAGACAGTTAATAGTTCTTCCAGTGACCATGCCCTCACATACCCAGGTCTTCTGCAAAAGCTATTTCTTAGCTTTACAGAAGTCAAAGATGAGGTATATGTATCACGGAGGACAACGCTGACTGCAAAAAAAAAAAAAGGGAGGCAAGATCGAGACAAATAGAGAACAGCTCATTTCCCCTAAGTTATTCATCCAAGAGTTCAACACAGACCCAAACACAATCAGGAGCGTTTGCTGTTGCACACATTTCCTGTGTTGATGGTGCTTATTCAACAACTAGTTCTTAAAAGAACGGCTGTGTGGAAAGTTGCTCTTTAGGTGATTAAAAGACACCAATGTGTGCTTAATGACTGTACATGTAGTGTACTTTATATACAATACTATATATATATATATAGTATTGTATATAAAGTACACTTACAGGTTACAGGAGTTCTGCAAAATGCATTTTACTGTGAATAAAGGTAGGATAGCAACACTGTGAACTTACTAGATTAGTGTTTCTTTTTTTAATTTGTGTTTATAATACTTGAATGTGTGAACTGGCAGCATGGTGATAGTTTACATGTGTTTGATCTTTACCTTTTATACTTTTCTTCTTCTTTTTTTTTAAACACTGTGCACCACTTTCACACATTACTGCCCAGCTAAGTCCATGACCTTTTCAGGAACACAGGCATGTAGCCTTTGCAGTCATATCTCATATTGAGCTCCCTAATGCTCTCACTGTGGATGCTGTGCTTGCTCTTACGTCGCTCCTGTCCTTGCTTGCCTGCTTGCTATCGCCCCAGGCCATTGGGGCCTCAGCGCTGTCCACTAAAAGAAAAACGCATCCGCTGTAATTGAAGAAGCCACTCTAATGTGACATGCACATGCAGGCACACAGAAAGGTTACACTTGTGCATGATGGTATACTGTACACGCATGCATAAGCATTCTGTGTAAATGCACTCTGTACTGTATGCATGTGAACAGGCTGGCATTCATACACATTCAGCGAAGCACATGAATTCACACACACAGACCACATTGCTGCTTGGTAGAGGTGAGTGGGGGGCTGGGATAATACTAGTGACCCCACACATATACATGCTCACACACACCATAGACCAATCGTTGCCCTCTGACTCTCCTCCCGTGCCACTGAAGCACTCAGCTTCTCCTCTCCTGGTGTTCCTGTGTTGCTATTATGGGTTCCTGTTCTGAAGCTGAGGGCTCTATTGTTTTTTGACAGCGCATCCTGTGTATCCTGTCACAGCCTGCTGGTTCTTCTGTCCTCTTTCCTGTCCAAAACGTCTTCTTTTACCTGACTTTAGATTTGCATCTCAGGTGGGCTGATACTTACTTTACCGCCGTATTATGTGCTGAGCAAATACTACAATAAAGCAAGCAAGTGTTGTTTTATCATGTTTATTGTTGTGTTGTAGAGTTTCCATCAGGTGTATAAAGTACACAAACTCAATACTCAAATAAGAGTGCAAGTATTTGCCTAGACAAATACTCTACTACAAAAGTAGTACCCTTTAATGTTTCTAAGAAACTACTTAAGCAAGGTAGACCTTACAATATCAGCTATTTATTTAAAGCAATACATCTGAAGTTATATGTAGTTAAAAAGATCAGAAGTTTATGTTCTGCACCTAGCTTTTAATCATTATATTTTGTTTGAAGTCAAGGCAATATGGTTTTTGCAATGAGACTAACAATGAGACTTTTGAAATTTTGTTTCTTGTCACTAGATTTTTAGCAGCAAAAGAAGACCCTAGCACCTTTCTGTGGTCCAGTGGCACCATCATGTTGTTGCTGATTAAGATGGAGAACACATCTCGCATTATTAACAGCCGGCATTCAGACTCCAATCTGTCAACAGGTTTACTCCCCACCAACCACACTGCTGTTGCAAAGCACCTTGGGTGTTCCTAAAATTGCCCGCTGGTAACCCATTACCTAGATATACAGCACGAAGGTACGCAAATGTTGATGCAATCAGGTTGTGAAAACATCTCCAGGGCCACCAGTCAAACCCCCTTTCTCCTTTCTCCCACCTTCTGTGCTTCTGTTAATCTCTCCCTCTCTCCTTCAATTATCACAATGTCACCACCACCACTGGGAAAGTTTCCTTTCGGTGAATTAACAGCAAAAGAGCATTACAGCGGGTAAGCTGGAGCTCCACTCTGTCATTGTCATAGCGGCGGCCCTGACAAAAAGTTTGCGTACCTGCTTAAGTACTACAGAAATTAACATCTCCCTTCCAGGTAGAGTAATCAACGGGGTGACGGGAGACAATTAATTAGGTCCATCTGTGTCACTGACTTTACATAATTAATAGGGCTCATTACAGAAACACTAGTATATTATGGTGCATGCTAGCTCACTAGCTCATAGCATGATAGTACTAAAAGAAATGTGAACATAGTGATTTTTATTTGCTTGTTTAGTTTTACATTAATTTGCCCCTAACTGGCTGTTCTGCAGTCTTGACTGTGGTTTCCTTTCATGAGCTGTCAGACTTCTGTTCAGTCTGTTCCACATGTTTTGTTTGCCTCCAGCTTAACCCATCCACTAGTTTTTCACTCAAAGTTTTTACTTGAGAGTAGCTGCAATACACTTTTGGCATGGAATGACAGAAATGATCTATATTTGATCCATACCTCCTTATTACTGTATGTCTGTTTTAGAAAAACAAAACGCCACCAACACAAATGTAAAGACATACACTTTACTTTGACTGTATTCTTGGACTGACCAAGTGAGAACTGACAGTAACATTCAATTACTAAAATGAATTAATTAACTTCAGAGTCCAAGTTGATATGTATGCCAAATTTGAATACATCCTCTTAAGTCATTCTTGATATTCAGATATTGTGCTTACGAGACTGGGACGAATGGATGGAGAACAAGAAAACATGATGCATGCACACACAACTGTTGCCAGCAGGGAAGTATTAAACTATTCCATCTAAACAATTCAGCCAAACAAAGTTGGCTAAAGCAGGTGCAGAACAACAGTGTTCTTCTGTTAAAACCTTTCCTAATTGGTGCTTGGACTATTGCTTAGCTCTAAGCTGTTGGCTTACACTGATGGCTGATGGTCTTTGCTACAAACTCATTTGTTCCCTTCCTGAGACAACATTAAAGAACATACAGTTGTATATATACTGTAGGTATTTGACTCATTTCACCGTCCTCTTTGCTTAGCCAATAAGCTCTAATGCTGACGTCTTAACCTGAGAGTAATATTTAAACCATGAAGCTACTCAAATGATCATATGGCATGGAGGAATCTATAATATAAAGTTAATTGGTGAGAAAGTAAAAATTAGATTATGTTTTATGACCCCCTTGTGAAAATTACAAGTTTTATAATAATAGGCCATTTACAGGTTGGTTATTGAATGTGGACTCTTTTTTTATTGTTTCGGCGCTGGAGGGAGCTACAGCAAGGAGATTTTGCTGAGTTCTAAGTTACAGCTGAACATATTCAGAAAACTAGTTTTAATCTAGTTGATTATAATAATTTCGTATTGTTTACCTGTGTCAATTTTGGCCTTTTATGCGTTCCTGTCTGGCATAAACTTAATATTATAGGGTGTTTAGAATCATGGTTAAAATAATAAACACATAAATAAGGTTATAGAACAATTATAGTCATGGTTAAAGAAAACAATGACATTAGTTTGACTCAGTAAACCGCGGTCTCCTGTTAAAATCCAGTGTTTTGTCGACACATCCATAAACATCAACCATAAGGTTGATGAAGCTTCTCCCTGAACTTTATAACAATATTACCTGACTTCTTACATTCATGTAATATACTGCGAATATACTGTTAAACAGTATACACTTGTTGTAAACAATAATTTAATCTGAAGTTATTTTTGTTTCCTAGCTCTTGTACTCTGTTTCTTTTCAACAGGTACTTTTTTGGGTGATTTTCACCCAACATTAGTGAAGAAGGGTCTAAAATAATGAAACATTAGGGAATCGTTAACAAAAGAATTCCTAGAAGGAAAAAAAAAAGCATATGGAGCTGGGAACTTGTTCTTCCTGGGACATTTGAGCATTTTCAGTGACATTTACGATGAAAGAACAGCCTCTGTACGTATGAAAAATATTGTTTCACAGTCACTAACGTTGGGTGAACATGACCCGAACACATGCCCGCTGAGAAAATCCAGGGACAGGAGCAGGGAAACACGCCTACCTTTAGTTATGTCAGTGAGAAGCTACCTGAGGACCCAGGCCAATTAGACAACAAAAATAAAAATGTTAACAAAGTTTGGTGGGTGAAAATATCCAGACAACAGAGTTCTAGGGTTAAAATAACATGCATAATAAATGTCCTTATAGGATCTTCATAATCATTGTCAAGTTACTGCCTCTTAATGTGGATGTTCTCACCTAATTTCCGCTGTCACCTAACTTTCTGCTCTGACTGCATTGTAACGACAAGTGGAAGCGTGATCAGTCTGATTGGCCTCTCTTAGTGCCACCACAGAAGGTGTTACTGTAAATACCTGGCTTATGATTTTAAATGAATGCAGAACTTTTTTGCCACAATTTACCAAAAGTTTTACATACATAGTACTACATTCAATAGTGGTTATTTGTTATTATTTCAGGCATTTCTTACACTGATCAAATACTTTATATAAACACATTATACAGTTTATAATATTTGGAAAGTTTTTAAATTTCTGTAACAGCTTTTAATTCATTTTTCAAATGTGCTTCTCAGTAAAAAAACAAGAGAGACAGTGAATGGCCACTAGAGGTGACATAACTATAACCACATTAGCATTGGTAGCAGTAACCTCCTGGAACAAAAAAACATGTGGACTCATTTTCAGAGGAGCACATTTTCAGTCATTTTAGGGAAAAGATGCTGTCTTACATGGCTGGCACATGTAGCTTAGTACTAAAACTTAGTAAGGGTCGCACAAATAGTTTATATGCATGGGAAAACAGTCTTGTTATAATGTACCTTAAGTCCTAGATAAACCTGAAAAGACTTTAACTTGTGATTCTGTTTATCTCCTTAAATGTGTACTGTTCTATAACTTTCTAAAACTGGCTCAATATCAGACTGCTGCTGCTGCTGTGAGTGCCTTGTTTTCTTTCTCCTCATCCCTCCTTTCTCTCACTCAGCTAATGAAGGCCTTGTGGCCCACAGTTATTAAAATTATGCCCTTGCCTCTGATATTAATTGGGTCCATAATAAGGAATGCGTCAGATTCATTATTTAATTGCAAGGGCACATTTGGAATACAGTTTCTGAAATGTATTTTTAATGAAAAACACTACATCCTGACCTAATCATATCAACCTTATTCTATCTAATTAAGGATGCAAAAAAATCATTAGAGTTGCAAAATATTAGTTTCAGCTCTGTCGGGCTGCTCCCTTGCTCGCCCTCATGAATATGTTTTTTTTTCCTGTCTATGATAAATAGTTAATGAGGGAAAAATGACAAAATTTGCATGTAGGCAAATTAGTCTGATAGGGATATGTCTTTGCTGAGTTAGGAAAGTGACCCTTTTCACAGGAGAAATTGTTACAATAATTATAAAATAATGGAAAGGCCCTCTTATTTTGATGAAAAATTGCCTGTTTGAATAATGTAAAAATCTTTAAATGTAATAACTGTACGTTTTGATCATGCTGGAGTGCTAATGTGTTTTTATCAGTGCATTTTATGAGTTTAATAACACCAAATTAGGGACAATATGAAGTATGCTGTATTAGTTGTTGTGGAGGGAGATGATGCAAGATGATTTAGAAGTACCATCACAGCAAGAGGCCATCAGCAGCTAAATGAAGCATTTTCTTAATCACAAACTTTGAGGGTGTAATTTCTTTCAAAATCCCCTAACATTAGATGGCTCAATTTTCTCTGGATAAATAGGTCTAACACCAGCCTATTAGCTGCGCTTTAGACACCACGGGAGCCAGGGTTTCAGGTGATATTAGCTTTTAAGACAGGTGTAAAAGAAACAGGCTGCGTGGAAAAACAGCAGTTTAAGTCTTTATGTATGTGATGAGTATACATGCGGTGAGACAGAATGCGAGTGCTAACAATGTAAGCAATATTTAACATCGTCTGTCCATCTCATGAGCACAGTTTTGACGAGATTCTCAATCAACAGCACCTGAAAGAAGGTCATCAGCCAGAATGGCCATTGTATACTTTTGCATTATAAAGATTTCTATAATGCTCAGTAATGCTTATGGTACAACCCTCTATAGAAAATTTAATTGTATAGACATTAATAAAGTACACTAATTTGAATATCTTAGATAGGAACAATATTTCTTTTCCTCACAAAAAATATAGATCCTGTTTTTTTGCCTGTAATCATGTATTTATCAGATGAAACACTGTCAGTGACTACATGAGAACTTTCTGGCTCTAATCTACAATGGTAACTCATTTTGGGGTTTAACAGGCATTAATATTGTTTTTAACACATACAAATATCACAAATGTACTAACTTTATCAATATTTCCACCCATCAGCAAAGAGTCCGTGAAGAACAGGCACATACAGAGAGGGTGGCTCTGGGGTCTCAAACCCCCTGCCATTTTCCAAATTAATCACAGGTGACCCTTTCAACATTAACTAACCCTGTGTAGTGTTAACCATTTTTTTCCTATTACTGGTGCTGTAGAAAGTCAAGACTGTGAGGCATTAGCTATTATTAGAATAGCATGGGCTTCTTGAATATGTTTGCTGCAGTGATCTTATAATATTACTTTTTATGACATTATAAAAAGTTGCAAGACCAAGAAGGAGTAAAAGTGAAACAGAATTTTTCATCATATATGTTTCCCACAAACAGCATCTATGTTCAAATGTTAACTGTCAGAAAGGGAGCTACAGTTTGTCACTGCATTCTTTTTCCCTTCTCTCAAAAAGTCACATTTTTAATTACTGTACAAAGATTTTACATTGGGCATAGACGTGGTGCTAATACACTATGTGATCACCATTGTGTCATCACCAAGTGGTAGCCATTTGATGGGGACATAAATGCAAACTTGCATTTCCTGAAACCAAGATGTCCCCAATAAGTGTATGCCCAGTATAACATATGCCCATGATCTCACTATGTTTGTTGATTGAGTCTTTTTTTAATGAAATATCTTTGGAAATTGGTTTTCACAGACTAATCAGCCCCGCTAGCTGAGATTCTGTTTTGGTAATTATCTTGTACTAATTAGAATGAAGCTAAAGACCTCAGAGAGGAATTCTGAGCTTTCTGAAATGTAACTAAGGAAAATGTAATCATATAAAATAAGCTAATTCTATACATCCAACAAAAATCACATAGCTTTTTTGTTATAGCGACCAAACTGAATGTGGTAATGAGGGACATCATGGCTGCCACAATCATACAACCACAGCCTTTTCTTTCAGTCCTGCACGATGACAGAAACCACACAGGAATACAGACAACTCTAAGTCCTCCCCCTTTAGCGCAATCTGTCTTTCATAAAACAGCTATTAGTCCAATTAATCACCAGGCATTTGAGGAGAAGAGCACTTTAGGACAGGCTGCAGTGCAATGATGTGCTTACCTTGCGCCTCTCCCCACCGAAGCCTCTCCACTGCTCTGCCTTTTTGACAATGTAACTCAGTTCCTGATTAGACAGCTCTAGGTCTTCAGGCACAAAGTACAAGCCCTCCTTGGCTGTTAGGCGCTGAAAGACATCCAGCATGCGGCCATCATTGTGGAATCTAGAACGTGTGGGGTGAGAATAGAGGTGAGGAAGTGGAAGCCGAACCATACTGAAACCACACTGGAACATTTTCTCTGTAAGGGTCACATAAGGTCAAATGTCAATGCAAAGATGGTAACTGCAAATAAGTAAGTCTTTGGCTACCTCTATGTTAAACAGCATCATGTCCTTAACATGTTAGCTGTTTTTTATGGATCAGGTCAAATCACAATGATCCCTACTTGCTGGAAGAACATGAAACTTCTATTGATTACACAAAGCATAGTGGTAGTGTAGCACTCTATAAAAGTCTAATACATCAATTCAAACAAAATGAAAGAGCAAAAGGAATCAAACAAATTGGCCTGTGAGTGGGAAGCACTTTGTTAACACAAGCTGACTGTAGCTATGTCTGTGTTTGGCTGTGCGTCTGCATGGTTGTGCATCTGTTAATGTGTGGGAGTCCAATCCTGGGATGTTCTTCAGTGTTAATGTTGAACTTCAAAGATGGCAGATGCAACAGACGTGCTGGTTGCAGATGTGTCTGGAGAGACTACACTGAGTCACAAGAAAACGTTCGGCACAGCAGAAGGCATATTGATTCATACTTCCAGATGAGCGCAGATCATGTTGTTTCTCTTTTACCACACAAGGGTGCATGTAGCCAACCCCTAAAAAGAATCACCATGTCTGTAAACAAATGCTTTGGCTGACCATCAAAACCAACAGACCTTGTGCCCTTCCATAGAGAATCTAGCCAGTCAGAGGGTAATCAGCTCTCAAATAAAACCAACATCAAGGAGACAGGGATTTATACAAGGAGCTGGTACGGAGCTTTGAACTCAGCATCCTTCCCTATCGCTCTTGGGAAACGGATGTTTGTAGAATCTTGACCTCAGACACAGGAATAGCATGCATTCATTTTCATCCTACACTTGAATTGTGCTTCTCATTCATTTATGCGGCTTTTCTCTTGGAGGAATTCACCATCTTTTTATCTTTGTGCTTCAAATCAGGCTCATTTCAGCAGTGTTGGAAGTGCCTTGAACGTAAAAGTGTGTAATTCTTGTATGTGGGGTATGACCTGGATTATAAAGCTCATGTCAATTCTTTTTCAGTGTAGGGGTCAATGTAAAGACATGAATTAACTTATGGAATACATTTTACCAACATGACCAAAATGGATAAAAAGAGAAACAGAGAAGGGAATGTTTGTGCAGGAAACCTACACTAAATACACACTACTATAACTGTGTCTTCATACTCCAGACAATTTTTTTTTTCATCTGCAGTGATTGATAGTTCACTGTCTATCTGTCATATTATAGGCTAAAGTTTAAGAGATATGCAATGTCTTCTATTCCTGAGTTCAAACTAAATAAATGAATATGCCATATGTACTAGCTCATTCAATGCAAAACACAGAACAAGAGCTCTACTCACAATCTTATACTTATACACACGGATTTGACAAAATACAACAACGAATCAGTGCAATTTTCATGTAAGAGAAGATAAGATAACACTTCCATTCCACCACATGTCACAGCAGCAGAGTAAAACTGACACCAAAAGTTATAAACAACAGAAAAGAACAAATCTAGAATATAGTGCAACAATGCAGAATAGATCAATAGTGTCACTATATAATTGTACTGATACACTGTCAGTTAGGTGAGATACAGTAAATAGAAGTTTGTGAGTTCATGAGAAGCAACAGAGGCACTGAATTGACAAGAGCCTTTAAGCTGAGAACTCAGTCAGATCAGTCTGAGGTTATCAAGGTCACTTGAGTTTGCTGGAAGCTATGGAGACTGAGAAGTCTGAAGGTAAAACTGTCCAGTTACAGTGAATGAGGACTGAGTTCCTTCACCCATGTGCTGTTCTGGTCCATGATAAATGCGGATGACTCCTCCACTTTATTGGAGAGACACCATCTAAGTGGATTTTCAAAGACAGCAAAACTCAGCAAAACTAACAACAACACAAAAAGAGAGGAGCTGCTGTAACCGGCTGCCACCCAACAGGTGCCATTGTAGAATTCACCCAAGAAAAAGTTTTATGAGAGGGCAATGAGTATCGGTACCCCCTTACTCCCGGTCAGTACCTTTTTTAGCTCTGTAATACATTCCCATACAGTATATACGTAAAGCTGTATACTGAACACCCAATTACATTGTTCCTCCCATTACAGAGTAAGCTAATGCTTAAGGGGATGCAAATTAGGTCATTTTTACTATTATACATTGTAATCATTTAAATGTAAAACATTATCAATTTGATCTCACTTTTTGTGGTGTTCGTGAAGTTTCAAAGAAGACAGAGGTGTAAAATATATCACTGGTATATATTTTGCAGCCAGTGAATAAAGGCTACCTAAAATGTAATTAAAAAAGGATAACAGTCCATTCTATCTATACATATAGCCTGAGGCATTTTTTTAGAAATAGGTCACGCTCTGTGTCAGAGCTCCTTCCTTGCAGCCAATAGGAAACTGTAACCCATACAATTATCAGTCTCGCTTCAGCCTTGTGGCCTACATTCACTACAAACCCGTGTGGCGGTTGAGTGGCAGAAGTCATTATTCCCCGCTGCTGTTTTAATATTGTCCATTTAGCTGGAGCCTGATAAGCGTACCGCTTACTGAAATTAGATGGCAACTCTCCTCGGCCGCCAATCTCAAACTGATTAATTCAAGAAGGGTTTTCTTACATTTTGAGCCGCTAATGGAATTTGGTCTTTTATGAGGGTGGGAGAACACACCTTGGATGAATACTGAGTTACATTATTTAGTAATTTATCACCCGCCCTTTTACTTTTTTTTTTTTTACTTATAAGCAGCAAAGAAGTCTGTCTGTTATTTAAAAAGTGCAATCGTCATCCTTTTAGATGGACATGTGGAATCAATTGTACTACACTACACATTTAAGTTTGCGTTTCTTATGCAATACAGTGTCATTCTGATGTTTTATACAGTAATATGTTTGTACAGTGAGAAAAAATATGTTTGACTCAATAGTTAGGGTCCAGCCTTCTATAGGATGTGCAGAGACTTACTCTTATTCCTGTTATTCCTATTTGTCCCCACTAATCAGGAAGCTTCTAACAGTTCTATAGAGGATTTTAAGCATTACAAGGAAAAAATGATAAAATTATGTGAGATGTTAAAATTCAAAATACAAACCTAGCAAATAAATGCTTCAGAATGACTGACCTCAATCTGCAAGACATGAGTTGAATACACAGGGAATTAAGAGTATTTGTGTTCACCACCATGTATACGCAGTCCATTTCAGTATGTATGAAACCTGCAGTGATACCAACCATGCAAAACATTCAGCCTAATCGGATAATGTAAGGAGGTTACATGTTCACGCTATATCAAAACACATCTAACTTTTGAATTAGAAACGCTTTCAATTTTCCAACCAATTGCAGAGTACGGTATGTTCAAAAAGGCAACTGTGTGGTGCGTGTGTGTATTTCTGCTTTTGTATCTGATAATTCAGTGTGTGTGTATTTGTGTGAGGTTGATGCAAAACTGCATAAGTAATTCCATGCGACTATACAATCAAAATGGATTAGATCAACATTTTGTTGTTTTTTGTGCTTTGCTGTGGACAGAGGAAGGAAAGAAATGGTCGATGGGGTGGAACATGCACGAGGCTGTGGCTGTGTTATTTCTGAGCAGGTGCTTGAGAATTGTAGGCTGGTGAGGGCTAGAGTGTTTAAGAGAGGGTCTTCATCTGCACTGTCTCTACAGGCTTTGTCAGGAAGGTCGAACACAGAGCTCAAAGTCAGTATTTAAACAGCTTAGGTGATAAAAGGACCCACATTGAAAAACCAGTTGTATTGGAGCATGAAATCATGCCTACCACTATTTTTTGCCTGAATAATACAACATGGTAATTCTTTATACTGATGTACTAACAGAAAAGTTGGTTGTCGTCAGACCTTCAATTTTAAATTCAAATTTGGTGCATTTACTTTTGCTCCAAAAGAGTAGCTTATAAAAGAAACGTCTTTGTTGTGTTCAGTACCACAAAAAACGATGCTCTTCTAGATGTTTAATGTGAGCTGTATAGTATAAAGTATAAATAAGTTCACACTATGTCAAGCTATTTGGAAAAGTACATTCATCCAGCAGCATACTGAAAACTCTAACAAGTTAAATTAAATTTAAATGCCCTTTAATGGAACAAACCTCCAGCAGAACCAGGATCAGGCTCGGCGACCATCTGCCTGGACTGGTTGGGGTGAACTTCACTGTCAAGAATATGTGTACTGTAGCTGTAGCATGGCGCAAAATCAATCTGCAGTACATGTCAAATATGATCACAAAAACATACATTCATTGTCACTATATACACAAAGTACCCTTTTGCATTGGCATGTGACACGGTTTGACCTTCCCTGAAGGGAAGGGAAAATTCCCTTGTACTGTTCTGTGAGTCTTTATCATGGAAGGTTTTGTCACAACCTCGCCAGATTAAGATAAATTTAAATATAAAAAAAATCTCGAGTTCCTTATGATGAGGTCATCTTACCTGAGCAGGTAAATGGAGAGGACAGTGATGGACAGCAAGAATAGGACTGCATAGAGGAAGATGGTGATGATCACCCCCACTGCACCTGACTGGTCAGCTCGATAAAAGTGCCAGTAAAGCTTGGCTGCGTCACCCACTGGCATGTCGGGGCTGTAGGAAAGATGCTGAGGACACAGGGATTAAAGAATAAAAAATCTTTAGAATAAAGTCAGGTTCAGAAACAAAGGTGGCGCTCCACAGCAAAAATGACCACATGCATTAATCCTTTAGTTTAGTTTATTTACAATCAATAGGTTGAACAATATGCTACAAATCTGCTAAGGCATAAAGTCATTGCAGTATTGTGTATGTTACTTTCTTGACTATAGTTCTACTTGGCTATAGTGTGCTGCCTTTTTCCTGTCCTCTGTTTTAGAGAACATAACACGTTTTATTCAGACCACCCAGGTGTATTTCAGGGCACCTGTTCCCTTTTATGAACTCCTATACTCTGTATCTTAGTGATATAAGACTGGACATTTGCAATATGGGAAAGCCATCATGTGATGAGAAACGATGGCCTAGAGATTTAGTTTCACACCTTGCTCATTTGGTGTTCATCTCATAAAGGTCCTGGTTTTTGTTTTAGTTAAAAGCATCACATAGTAATTAGAATGTCTTTTAACTACGATTTGATTTAGACATGTCTTGTTAAGTGATTCCCAACTGTGAAAAGTCAAAAGTCTTCTTCACTGACAAAACTCAGCCCACTGCCAAAAAAAGACATCCAGCTAACCTTGCCATATTCTTCCTCACCCTCTCCCCCCTTTTTTCTGTATTCTAAAGTCACTTTGCCAAGATAAAGTGAACTGTTTAAAGTGTCCAAGTTATTTTTAAGTGACTTACCCCGAGGACGGCGTCCACTGCAAAGACTGCCAGGGGGTCGAGGACTGTCCACACTCCCTGAGCCATGATAAACTTTGACGTGAAGGAAGGGAGTGAGCCAAATATCTGTTGACAGCCCCATCTGATCAGAACCAGCAGGAACGTTACAGTGTTCAAGGTCATGGGACCCACCACCACCATCGCCAGCTCCTCCCGAGTGTGGAGCAAAGAACTCTGGTATATGAGGTCCACTGTGTGTGCATGGAACTGGAATCTGGCAGGAAAAGAAACAGACGGGTGTGATGTGCATGCGTATGCACTGTGTGAACGGTGTGCCCGAGTCAATATGAGCGTAGTATATTTCTGTTTGTGACACTTGATGCTTTACAGCTCCAGGACAGCTGGTTCCAGCAGTTCACACAAACTCACTATACAATATATACTTTATATATTATATTAACAATAATAATAGATACATTATTGATCTCCCTGGGGAAATCCTTGTGGACAGGTAGCTGCACTTAAGGTACCAATGGTTTGTGGTTCAGTGTCTTGTCCAGGAATCAGGGGAACCGGGAGATAAACCACCAAACCTGGGGTTCATAGACAACTGCCCTGTCCACTGAACGACAATCATTGTTGTAATATCTATTGAAGGACATCTGCGGAGGCATGACAATTAGTAGATACTGTATAGTGATCCAAAACATATTCAGACCTCTACACTTTCTGCAGATTTTTTCTCATAGATTTAAGTTCAAATGAATAACATTGGCACTTCTGCCCATCAATCTAGACCCAATAACCCATAATGTAAAAAAATGTTTTGCAATAAAAAAAAAAAAAAAATATATATATATATATATCTATATATATATAGATATATATATATATATATATATATATATAGATATATATACTGTAGCCTTATGCTGGAAAATACTTGAAAGATTACCGCCTTTTTAATCTGGGAACCTACTGTACTTTACCAATTGTTAATGTCTTTATGTATGACTCCGTCTGAAATGTAAAGGTAAAGGTGTACAGAGATTTCCTTAGACTTGGTGGCTTGTTCTTTTATACCTGACATGCATGTGTGAGATGCACATTGGATGTACAAAGTCAAGCAGACAGGACAAAAGTGGACGAAGTGTCACAGCAAATACTATTGAAAATGAGGGATTTCAGCTTTTGATGTTTAACCATTTAGCAAATGGTTAAAACTATTTCTGAAGTCAGTCACTGGATATTAACATAAAGTACATTTAAAAAAGGAAAAGATCAACCTGGCAGACAAGTATTAACAGTCTTAAGACCTGTGCTGTTACATGACAGAGCTTTTCCAAGCCCCCTATTGCAAGTTAGACTCTCCATTTACTGCAAGCCTCATGAGTTTCCTAATCTTCCCATCAGTCAGGAAGAGATAGATCTAGTGGTGGGAGAGAAGAGGTCCAGTTTTTGCTCATTAATTTCCATCTTATTTGCTCCATGCATCTCCCAGATTCTGTCCATTAATCTGACAGTAGAGGTCCATTGGTGTTCTATCTGAGGCAAAACAGCTAACACACATTGTCAATCCTCCAAAAGGCTAGAGCACAAGATATTACCTCTCTAGATGTCTGGTACAGATGGACGAATCAGGTCAGTTTGTTTTTTTCTATAGCTTTGTAAGGTTTAGCTTAGTGCAGCAGGCAAATAATTTCTTAAGAGATGCTGACTGAGAATAATTTGAAGCCAGGAATTTTTTGAACCAACATCTACCGGTCATCAGTGGCATTGCATTTTAAATACTTCTCATTGGCTTTAACTTTGGTAATTGCTTCCTGGGTGGAAAGTAACACAGTACATTAGCAAATAAAGTTCAAAAATCTATAATGAGCATGTAAAATGTACCTAATACTCCACAGCAAAACACAAGAAAAATGGCCTTCCTACTGTACAAAAGTTGTATTTGCAAGTTATTGCATCAGCAGTTTTTTTTTTTTACTTGTGTACTAGAAAAGGTAAAAACAACAAACAAAAAAAACAGCTCACAGGTGACTGAAGCAACACTGGCAAGCATACTTTGCTGTCTGCTAATTGCTGTGGGTGAATTCTGGGAAAGGGAGAGGCAAAGAGAGTTAGACAGGACGAAAAAGAGACTGAGACAGAAACCAGAAGAGAAGGAAGTCTGTCATCACAGTAGCCACTCTGTCACTTCTCTCTCTCTCTCTCTCTCTCTCTCTCTCTCTCTCTCTCTCTCTCTCTCTCTCTCTCTCTCTCTCTCTCTCTCAC
>JAUYWH010000012.1:23737104-23760805 GCA_034779795.1 Ctenopoma multispine | reverse complement strand
GGAAGTGTACTTTTTTTTTTTTTTTTTTTTTTTTTAAGTATTATAAATACAATTCTGATTACACTGACATGTCTGATTACTTACACTTATTGACATCTACAACTTGTCAGTTATGTTATTGGAGCTGCCAGTCACTGATGTTTTCCTAAAAGTTCATATTTATTTGCTCATGGTCCAGTGCATTAGTGCATTCATGGATTTGTTGTTGACTTTTCCCACTGTTTTAAGATGTTAATGTCAGACTGGAGAACAACGAGTTTACTGATGAAAAAAGAAGAGCGTGAGGGAAATGTCACCTCTGGCCTAGCGCTCTTTTTCTCGCACAACTACAACACACAATTTCTCATGCACAAATTACACACCGTCACTTATATATAGTTCAGGGCATCTATCTATTTGAACCCCCCCACACCTCCCCATTCCACTCTCACATGTCTGTGGGAAACACTTTCATTTGACCTACAGCACCAATGGGGCCGCAGTTGGCTCTGACTGACACACACATCACCGCAGATTAACCAATCATATTGCAAGGTTAGCTTGTCATGGAGCTGACAGCTCTGATTTCCATAAAGGAAGCAGTGCGTTGATTGTGTGTGTGTGTGTGTGTGTGTGTGTGTGTGTGTATGTGCCTGTGAGATCCGAAGTGACCCAGGGCGTCTGGCAGAGCAAAACCCCCAACATGTGCACTTGGGTCGTGGTAGCCAGGAGCCTCTCTTTCACACATGCATGCACGCACTCCCTCATGCACACACTCTGCCCCTTTAGCACAGGAAAGAGACCTGGAAAGAAGTAAAGACTCAGGGGTGACCAGCACTGCCATCTCCACCCACCTCTCCTACCAGCATTACATCAGAATTGATTGACCCTTGCACTGAGCTGTGATTTGGAGCTACAGTATGCAGGGGATTGACGGCCTGGAACTGTCTCTTTTTCTCTTTTTCTCAGTCTATTACTACAGGCCAGTCTCTCTCTATCTCTCTCCCTCTCTCTCTGTAAAAATGTTTCTTCTGTAGCAAAAGAAACAACACTACAGGGTGCATGCTATCAATGTTTTATGCATGTGTGTATCCTGTGTAATTAGTGCCACGGACCAGTACAGATGAGCAGCCAAAAACAATATAGCTGTACACTTTACTGCTAATCTTACACTTGAGCATGTATACAGCCTCAAACAGATGGAGGGCAGAAAAAGACAGAGACAGAGACGCACAGTGAGTGAGTGCTCTGATAGGCTCAGTTGGGGGAAACGGGTGGAGAGGAACGTTGGTCCCCAACGAGGCGAGCTAACTGGGGAAAATTAGGTCAGTGTGTTCCCTCTGACTCCACAACAAGAACAGGCTGTGCATGTGTGTGTGTATGTGTATGTGTGTGTGTGTGTGTGTGCATGTTTGTTTTGCTGGTGCACCTACAGTTCTATACAGCACCACTATACTGTGCAAGTCTGTACTTGTTTCTGTGCATTTGTGCTTTCCACAAGTTGGCATTTAAGTGAATGCACTATATCAAACGTTGAAATGTGATTTCAATGCAGGTGATAATTATTCCTACCACAATTACTTTTCCAGCTTGATTCCAGCCTCAACAATAGTGTTCGATAATGCTGAAATTGTATTTATTTTGACTCATTACTCATCTAATTGAAACTGAAAACTAGGATGTAACTAATCATAACATCATAATCAGTAAGAAAATAGTTCTGAATATGAAACAAATGACTAAAGGTTAAGTGACATTTAATCCCCAAATGGCCATACAGTCTTTTGGAATAAAAGCTTTGGGGAGAGATGGAGTCACTTCTGCAGTCAGTTGGCCTCCGGAGGATGAGGATCTTCCTCTACTCTATCTCCCATCAAGCTTTTTCCTAACTCTGTCTCTCTAGTTCTTTTCATGTCTCCTGATCAGGACAAGTCACACATCCTATAATTGATATGAGATTAAGGGGGTATATTTCAATGTAATTAGAATCTTGATAATTGGACTAATTAGATCTAATTGCTATGTGAGAATGACTTTGATTAAAACAGGTTTCTCTCCTCAAAACCACAGTAGAAAAAAATAGTAGTTGGGTGACATTGATGAGACACAGTGCTAAAGCTAATTGACATCATCAAGGATGCATGAAAATCAAAATTTATATGTAACAACAAATAGAAACAGTTATTTTATTATACATAAGGACTGGCAATTACTCAAAATTGAGTATTTGTTAGGATGCAAGTATTTCAAAGTGTAAAATGTGATGTGGAAATTCAAGCTGGCAACAGTAACTTATCACTATGCTATGTATACTGCTAAGGTGCCCTCTAAAGTTCACTAAAATTAATTCAGTCTGAGTATGTTTACCTTTGCTAGAAGTTGTTGCCGTACCATGCGAAAGCATTAAATTGGCCCTATTGAATTACAACAGCTGTATTGAATCAGGTGCTTTGATTTTGCTCGGTACTATTCTATGAGAAAAAAGGTGGTTAAGATTACACTTGCAGACATGAAATAACCTGGGAGGCCGACATGAGTCTTTCATGCATGTTCCAACAGATAGCAGCATAGGAACTCTCTACAAAATAAAAGGAGAAGCACTCCTGGCTTGTTTTCAGAGTTTTTTCTTTACGCAGAATTGGTGTGCAGTTGTCAATACTTGCAATAAAAGGTGCATTGTGTTGTCTTTGAAATTGTAATTTATGGTTTACAGTTTTTCTTTATAGAGAGTTAGATGTGCTTTTGATGTTATCAACCAGAAACTTTAAATAATGTGAAATTTAACAAAATAAACAACAGAATAGTCACAAGGTCAAGATTGCAGACAAGCTCTGACCTAAAAAACTTAAAATTTCAAATTATTATTTAACTGTTATTATTTCTTATTTAACACCTGAACACTGCCTTTAAATAAACATATGTTCTTCTAATCATCTATATAGATGAGGTCATAATGTTTGGTTTTTGAAAAATAGGATGTATTAGTAATGCATGATGCTAACTTGTGTGACAATCTCACTAGATGCATTCATGTAAACCATACATCAGTTGTCACTGTGACTTTACTATTTTAATTGTATATGGCTAATACAGTAGACAATTGATTTTTTAGTTGTTATACACAAAGCCTGATTTATTCTTCTTATAAGAATGGATACATTAGTCGGCTTTATTTCTTTACATTGATGCATTTATTTAAATTGGTTAATAAAGAACTGAATGTAACATTCTGGAAATGAATGCTGCGCATTAAAGCTTTTATGTGATTCTCAGACTATCCTAACTGAATCGTACAGTTTCTAAGTGTTTGCTTAATAATACATGAGCATCTGATCTGCAAATTTGTGTCGGGACACTTGAAAAAATCACAGTCAGCTCAGTCTCTTGTGGCTCAATAGATGGCAGTAATATCCCTCAATCACTGTATGAAACCTCATCCCACATGAAGTGCATGTATACGCAGGCAGGCATGCACAACCACACACACATCAAGACGTGAAGTGCACATAGACACAAACGCACTCCCACAAATGCACAGACACGTATAAGCACACTGACACACACACACACACACACACACAGATACAAACAGAGCTCTCAGAATGCCAGAAGAGATGGAGATGACATCATTATGGCAAATAAAATAAAAATGTATGTGTAAACAGTCCCTTTTGCCCATATCTCTGTCAGTCCTCAGGTAATGTAGAAAAGCCCAGAGTAAGTCAAACAGCACAGTGGGAGAGATGGGTATGACGTTGACACTGCAGTGTCTTTAACTTTATTGTGAAAGGCTACACTGGCACCCTATCTTTCTAATGCTTTGATTAGGTGAGGGCAAAAAAGCTGCCTTTAGCTCAGAGATACTGCAATGTGTGTGCTAGTAAAGATGAAATCAATAGCCGCAGCACCTTCACAGGGCATCAGGGAACAGCCAGGGCTCTAACTCAATGCAATCCGTACCTATAACTGACAAAAATGTCTCATCTCACAGAACCCAGCGACTGCTCAGAGGTAAAAAGCAGCACTATGAATAATCGTGAAAACCATTTAATTGTGTCCCTTTGTGTGCAGCCTTGCTGGGTTCTGTGTTCGTTTTGTATTCACTCTCCCTCAAGATAGTCCCTGTGTCGTCATTTGTTGGCAGGATACGCTGGTAATCATTTGAATTCCCCCAGTATGTTCAGAAGATGTCAGGGAGTAGTCTCTGATCTTGTTTAATATGTGACCAGCAGCTATAAATTACCAACTCCCAGAAATGAGGAAACATGGGTACTTTTAAATCTCCAGGGAGAGCTCTTTTTCTGTTTCTCTCACACACATAGACTCTCTCTCTCTCTCTCTGTCTCTCTCTCTCTCCCCCTAGTGTAGCTAAGTGTGTGGCAATCCCCTCCCCTTAATTTAGTTGACGTTCAAATAAAAACAAATACCTGTAACTTTTTTGTTGAAATAAGCAATTTTGCTTTCAGCCTATTTTGATGCTCTATGGGCATACGCTGCTGCACCTTGTTGCTTTTAACACATTTGGTTTAGGTTTTTGAAATTCTATGCTTTCTGCTTTGTTTATATTTCACACATATATGTTTTCTCATTAAAATCAAACGCTGTGAGCCATGATAAAAAGGAAAAACATTTTAACAAACCGTCTATGTTGCATTTTGTTTTTCAGAGTAACTAAAGTAACTAAACCACATAGTGACAAAATTTGACAAAGTTTGGCTTGGAATACTACATACAATATCCAATGTTTTACAAGCCACATCAGTTTGAATAAGATAAACTCTTTTACAAGAAACCTATAAAAAAAACAAAGTGACTTTTTTATATGAACGTTTTATATTATTAGATATGAAAAATAAAATACAACATCTTATGTACTGAAGAATTGACTTGCTTTGCACAAAGTTGTTTCAAAAGGCTGCTCCATTGTTTCAGGACAGATATAGCCATGAGGCTATGTAGATTACTGTGCTTGTGACTTGCTTATGTTGACAAATTAAAACTGAAGTGTATAAGATTAAAGTTACACCTGACATAAAATCCATTTTCGTTAGGATTTCCCTTGAAAAATATGTGACTACTGTATCTATATCTGTACAGGAGGTGTTCTGGGTACATTTTGTTGTCAGCACCTGTCTGGTTGATGCTGTGCACAACCCTGTCTGTGAGAA
Organism: Ctenopoma multispine; assembly: GCA_034779795.1. Lineage (NCBI taxonomy): Eukaryota > Metazoa > Chordata > Actinopteri > Anabantiformes > Anabantidae > Ctenopoma > Ctenopoma multispine. Next base: position 23,755,658 of record JAUYWH010000012.1, on the reverse strand, counting down.
ACCAGTTGTCACCCACGTTATTCTTTTTAAAAAAAATTTTTTTCACTTGTGAATTTTGCAAGGATGAGACAGGATAATGAGTGGTGAGACTTACTTTAGGGCGAATGTATACTCCTCCATCTCTTCCGTGGAGAGGTTCTCCATTGAAGGCTGCATCTTGTGTTTGTCTGCCTGCCGAGGCGGTGCGCTGCTGCCGCTCATGCTGGGGCCGCAGCTATTTGTCTTCTTGATTGGCTTCTTCTGTGAGGAGCAGAAATCGGGGAGAACACATGCGGATGTCATTTGTAATCAAAGCAGGAAACAGGCCTCTGAATTTATCTTGGGGGATGCACACGGTGACAGTGACAGTGTGCGTGGCACTTTGGAGCCTCTCCTATCTCAACCGCGACTCAATTGACACAAGACAAGAATGACGGCAAAATCGCATATGGCACGCCATCATTCAAGTTGCGTTCATTTGGGAAATACGCGTACAGTGACGTGGTGTTAAATATGTGATATTTGAGCAGCTGGCACTGTTTTTTTCCACACAAGCCGTTTACTGTCATCATCATAAACACAGTCAAATGGAGTTAGGAAGTGGGGTTTTAAATATTTCACCAAGGTACTTGGGAGCAGATATTATTTGTTAAGCCGGCAACATGTTAACGGCTTGCTTTCCCTGGCCCTGTCAGCCCTGCCTGTGTTGCCCTTGGGTGGGCTTAGTGCCTTTCTGCTTGAAGTTGTGAAATACTTACTGATGTATGTTAATGAGATCCACAGTTGGAATAAGCAACCTCTCTCTTTCATCTGTCTTCTGTCTAAGCTCTTTCATTTCATTTCTTCTACCTTTTCCTCTCCTCCATCGTTCTGTCTCTCCCTCTGAGATAAACTAGGCCCAGGAAGTGGGAAATGTGCAGGGCCCCATAAAAGCGCCATCTATTTTCATAGGGCAATCTTTGCCAAAGCTAGCTTGGATTCCAGAGTGATGATCACAATAAAAAAGGTGGAAAGGAGCGGGAAAGAAAGCAGAGAAAAAAAATGCAGGATATAAACCGCAATGTTCTCCAGTGTCTCTCCACAATAAATTTAATGCAATACCTTAAGAGCAGATTCCGTATATAGCTGGATTCCTGCCCTGTGGGCAAAGTGGTCGCCTGGAGAAAATTCATTTTAATTAGGCCCGCACCGCAGGTTGAAGGGTTGAAATCTGATCCGTAGCACTCCCAGGCTGGGGCAACTTGGAGATCACTCCACTTAATCATTAGACAACTGGGTTCCACACCACGACATTTGACAGAGTGCACAAGGGTTTAAAGATAGGGCCAATAGTGAGGAGAAAACAGAGTCTGCAGAGGCTACAGAGAAATAAAACCTCATATCAACAAACTCATTTATTTAACAGGTCATCATTGATTAATGGTGGTCTGAAGAGCAACTTGTACATCTGTAGAAGGAGGTTAGCAGAAATAAAGACTTTGAGGGAAGGAAGAGGGAAGCAGGAGGGGAGTCTGTGTCTATGTGGGTGTGAGGCTTGATGTTCATAGACTTCTAACTACCTCAACAATAGCATCACAACAACAAAAGGTCGCAGCAACGGCACAATGGCAGGGGTGGACCGGGAGGCAGCAATGCCAGATCAGCACACAGAGTAATTTTGCAATTACCACTTCAAAGTATGGCAGGTAACATGCAGGCTTTGATTAATTTAGCTTAAGTCCTCTGTAGCACAGGAAAAGGCGTGTTTAGAGCGGCTTGGAGAAAAAAAAAGGGAGGCCTGGCTGGCATTGCTGATTTCACAGAATTTGAGCTGCTTTGGCTTGTCAAGCAGATCAAAACTGGCTTTGAAGGCTGAAAAATACCTGTTAGTGTGAAATGCATTTTGACAAATCTCAGATAATAAGCCAGGGAGGTGTGTGCAGGGGTGTGTGCAGACAGGGGCGGGAAGGATAGGGAAGGGGAAAGCGGAGAGGGTGCTCATTTCAAGGGTGGGAACACTTCCCCTTAAATCACAGTGTTACCTTGTAGTGAATCCCACCCTCGGCTGTCCCCCTGCATGGATCACTCTTCTCGCCTGTGTTTCCAAAAATGGCTCCTGAGGGGGAATTCTTTCCTGCATCCCAAAAGGAAAAGTAATGTGCAGTGAGTGAAGAAACAAAAGAAAGGTTCATGTTTGTTTTTATTCGCAAACCACATCTGGCAATCATAGTGAGGCTCAAGGGTGGTTGAGTAATATTTATATTACAAAATCTGATTGATTAGCAGTGTGCTATTCTTAAAAGAACTAATAAAGAAAACAATAATGGAAAGTGACAAAACTAAAATAAAATAGATATCCTGAATTCTGCACTAATTTGATTCACCATCATAAACATTAAATGTTAAAACTGAACTAAAAATTTCAGGTTTAAAACGGCACTTAAAACAGCAGAGATTATGTTAAATTACAGGAATAAAGACTGACTTAACTCTACACTGAGGGAAGTAGAAGTTTTAACTTATAGTGCACCTCAGAGCTGAACCTTCCCAACATCAATGCCCTAATGTATGTAATTAGAAATGATGAAAAATCAAAAGAGAAATTAAATATGGTTGTAATACATTTCCATTGTTCTCGTTTTTGGAAAATTACTTTTGAAGTGTTTTTCTCATCCTCACCCTATTTTCTGTCTCTATCTGTCTCCCTCTTCTTCTTTTTTCCTTTTTTTTTGCTGTAATTTAAATGGTAAGCCGCCAGATGTGTGTCTCATGCTTGAAAAGTCAGAGATCTGCATTATTTAGCATATTAACAGTCACAGAATTTAAAAAAGGGTTCCTGCGTCGCCTGGAGGTTGTAATTAAGTAAACCTTAGCTTGATACATGTAAAAATCTCACTATGTGAAACTTTTCCCCCCGTGGAACCAGTCACATCTATATAATACATATAGAAACCTCTGCAATGGTATAATTTTTCTCTTGCTCTGAGATTTAATATAACAGTAATAATAACTTAAATATAAGAAACACATCAAAAATCCTTCTGACAACTGTAATGTTCTTGGATGGCAGGATGAGTCTGTTCCCTGCTATTTAAAGGAGGCTGAAATCAATCCTCAGGATAACATTATTTATATTTCTCTGTAACATTACATAACTGTAAACTCAATTTTTGTCTGTGTTAAGATTCCAATGATCTCCCATCAGTCACATATCTTCTGTAGATGGTGTAAACATAATACAATATCCATCCATCCATCCATCCATCCATTATCCTTCTTGCATTTTTTCTTAAAGGTCGCAGGGGGGCTGGAGCCTATCCCAGCTGTCATCGGGCAAGAGACAGGGTACACCTTGGACAAGTTGCCAGTCTACTGCAAGAGACAAACAACTATTCACACTTACAGTTGCACTTATGGCCAATTCAGAGTCACCAGTGGAGCTAGCCGGAGTACCCAGAGGGAACCCACATGAGAACGGAGAGAACATGCAAACATCATGCAGAAAGGCCCCGAGCTGACCGAACCCGGGTCATTCTTACAGTGAACAGTGACAGTGCTCTAACCACTACAACGCCGCACCGCCCACATAACATAGTATCTTGGAAATATATTCATATTCATAGTCTGAAAGTGCACTAATATTAAAAAAGACAAATAAGGTACTCCAGTAAAGCGACAACTGTGTGTCAAATGTACAAAATTTTGGACTTTTTAACCCCCCCCCCAAAAAAAACACACACACACACACACACAAAAATGCAACACTCACACACCTTAGCTTGTATCAGCAACAACTGCAGCAACTGTGAACTTGGACCACCGTGGATTTGGATGCCTTTTTGAAAGTACAGCCACACATACACACAGACACGCACTCATTACACCAGACACCACTTGCGAATGCGCAGATGCTATGGAACCACAATGAGTGCGGAGGCAGCATTGACAGCTAAGGGCTACGTCCGTGAACTCAGAGCGCTGGAGCTGCCACAACTCCAGCCTCTCCGGGCACTCAAGGCCAACAACAAACTCCTTGTTATCCCCTGCGCTCTGAGCTGTGTTAACACACACACACACACATACTCAGTGCATACACTGCGTTGACACACCCACACAGAAAGGCATACAAACAAAAATATTAATATGAAGACACTTGCATACAGCCACACATATTTTCTTGGGTAGAAATAGAAATGAGTGTAAGAATGCATAACTCAATATATCTCTTTTCTTGCTTGCTCACACAATAAAAAAATCAGGCAGAGGGAAAAGAAAAGCCTGAGGTCACTGTCAAGACCTCATCACTGTGTTATGGTGAGCTGCAACCAGGCTGAGATGGTGGTTCTTGCTCACCTTGGCCCCTAATTGCATGATTACTGGTCCAAAGTTACATAGGGATCTAAGGTCAGTGACTTGTGGATTACCCCTGAGTCCATGTCAGGATCTTGTGTTAAGGTTGCCATGATACGGTGGGGTTTTGGTGTCATTTTACAGTTTATTTACTTATAACGTATTTTATTTTAATGACATTAACAGACAGACTCATAATATATTTTAATGCTATTTCCTCGGTCTCAGTGGTGAAGCCAGCTGGTTCTGAAAGTTAGATCTCACTTTATCACGTTCACTAAATCACACAGGCTGCAATTAGTTTCTGCTTAATAACTGTGAATCATCAGTGCCTTTTGGAGGCAAGAATCTGTCACTGTTGGGTGCCTTTGTCCCCCATGTGTGGTCCTTTCGGCTTGTTTACCACAGTCAATGTGATGGCTTATTTGTGTATTTCTGCAAATAGTCTTCAAAGGTTGAATCCACCCATTTGGAATCCGGACATTGTTGAATTAATAAGCAGGACACAGGGTGCAACTGATTGGGAGGGTATGATGTAATAGTGTAGTCTGAAACTCTGATGACTGGGACCGGCCTGGAGGGGAGCACATCCTGAAAGTGCAGGGCAGCACTCCAAAGAAGAAATTAGATGAGGAATCCTCGAAATCACCATCTATGCTCAAGGGGATGGATGTTACGATGCATTTGTTAAAAAATTAAATAAATGAATAAATGAAGCAATGATACAGTTATGGCAGAATCATCTGCGTGCACACAGTGATCCACTAAAGGCGATCATGAAACAAGATGCTAATCTAATTAGTCATTTGGGTTCAAACAAACCCAGTGTAACTGGATCATTCAGTTAATGTGAAAGGTCACTTAACCTAGAGAGCCTTTAGCTAATCTCCACTTTAAAAAGCAAAATACACTCCATTATGCTTGGACGATTCAGCTGAGGTAAATCAGATCTTGAATCATCCAAAGGGAAGTTAATCTGAGGGACACAAAAACACAAATGCCCAGACAAGAGCAATTACAGTCTTTAGATTTTTCAATCTAAACTTCTGACTTCGGTCAGAATTATTATCCTGGGTTGGGATGTCAGGTTTTATTCTGTAATAGATACCTCACCAGAAACTTTGATTTTTCTATGGGGATTAATTAAACTTAAGGCCTCAGGAATACAAACTTCCCATCTCAATGTCAGTTTCTTCTGTGTGTACGTTATCGCAATGACAAGAGGTCTCCATATACTTGTCCTGATTCTGAGACAAATGGGTAATGAGGAAAATCCTGCCATCAGACACACAGAGAAAGTGATATTTATGCAGCACACATCAGGCACAAGAGGCTCAAAATGGGAAGAAAATATCTGAAACCTCCAGACTTGACAGAGGGCTGAGGAATGGTGGATAATTTGTTCTTCTTTTCCTCGCTGAATTGGATTTCCATTTTTGGCTAGGTTAAAGTTGTCCATCCAATCACTCCCTTCAACCTTGACGTAATCTCCCCATCTGAATGCCATAATTCACTCAGGAGGTAATGCAACATGAACGGATCTGTATGCAAATGAGGCGCAAATGTCAGGTTGGTTTAGGGAACGGCATGGATGAGGTGTTATGCAGGACACCTTTTGATCCATTATTTCACTTACGGATCGGGTTCACTTCCCAAGCAACCTCTTCACCGAGCTGCGAAGATGTGTGTGCGTGTGTGCTGACACGCCTATGTGTAAGTCTGAATATGGAACCGTGCATGTTGAAAAGACCTGGTACCTTTTACCTTTTGTGGCAGAACATAAATCTCCCATAGTGAGTACCTCCCTCTCTCTCTCTGGAAAAGGCAGTGAGTTTGTTGGGGACACTTCCCTTGTGGGTGTTAGGATCTCTGTGGGGGGTCACAGGTCAGCCGGCGGAGGAAGCGACAAGCTGTGAAATGTAAAAGACCAATTTCTTCCACATGTTTCAGTGCTGGGAGAACACTGCCAAGCTGTCAGCCGGCATCACGTTTAAAATGGGCCAGGGTGCTACCCAGCAGACCTGTCACAACTCATTTGTAATTAAAAAGCCTGTGTGATGTTTAAAGCAGAGCACCCGAGAAACTTTTGAGGACTGTTAAATAAAGATGAGCTGTGCCTGCAAAAAAAAGGAAGAAAGAAAGAAAGAAAAGGAAAAGCAGGGGCATGTATTAATAACAAGAAAGCAAAAAAGCTAGCCAGTCATCTTTATAGTAGATCAATACCAAATGAGACTATGTTTGATTCTTGATTGTTGCAAGGATGTTGGATGACATTAAACTACAGTAGAGGGCCAACAATAATATGGTTTTACTGTATGGTTTTGAAATGAGTAAGTAAGTGGATACATATTGTTATTAGCAAAACGTATCACCTCCGGATGTGGTAGTATTTGTGGTATGACCTTGCAGGGCAACTATATTGTAATTTGTGCATTTTACCGATTCAGAATCATATCAGAGCTTACCCAACAATGGGATGCAAACAAAATGAAAAGAAAAAGCACCAGATCAAAACAGGACTAAAATATGGAAACATAATCACATTCACACCTAGGAATGCATGGCTCAGATCAACCTGAACTGCATATCTGGCAGAAGGAAACCGGAGCAACCAGAGGAACATTGCACGAACACCAGGGAAACATGCAAACTCCACACAGAGAAACCATTCTCCGAAGTCACTAACCACAGAACCACTGTGCAGTCACTGCAATAGTTCATTTGCTTTCTACAGTCATTGCATTCTGTGTCTTAATTCCCAACAGTGAGAAATACATTGAATTACAATGAAAAAGCAAACAGCTCGTTTTTAAACTCAACTGCAGCAACTTGCAGAAACAGACCAACATAGCTCTATTTATAAGTATAACTTAGTAATGAGAGGTTAAACATCTCTCTAATGCACATCAAGCTGTCTAGCAATGCCATGTCTACCAAGATACCAAAATAACTCAGTGTGTATACTCAGTTATTGTGGATTAATGCGAAAAAACCTATTCAGTGTATTATGACAAAGTCATACAACCAGGTTGAAATTCGTGGTTACATGCGAATGCATAAGACACGACACATATTATTAGTCTTATAACTTCTGGATTGAGATCAATAAAGCAGTTTAAAAATATATAAAATACACTGTTTTGTGTGTTGAGGCTGATTGTGACATTTATTTTCAGTATTATAAAAGAAAATTTGGAACAATGAATGACTAAGTTGCCATACTGTTACAGTTAGTTTACTTGCCAAAGTGGTGTTGTTTTTATCAAAATTGATCTCAATGTGTTACATGTCTATCAGATATCAGTGTTTGTGCTTGCTCTTCAAATATTTGCCAGAACCTAAACTATGCTTCTGTTTATCTGTTAGGCTTTGCATATAATCTAACTGAGAAAACATCCTTTGTTTGATGTAATTTCTGTCTGTCAAACTTGGCCCATTTTCTCCACCCAACCCTACCCTCAAGCACATCCACCTCAGTGGAGAACTGCTGTCCTGAGGCCTACCGTTCTTCTCATCCCAGTGCTGGTGACATTTTTCTTCCCAGTGTAGAATAGTTGGGGGTTTAAACGTTGGAACCCTACCTGGCATAGATGAAGAAGAACAAGCAGAAACAGCTGACAGGTGGAGTGAGGACCCCCGGTGAGAATGTACCACAGCAGGCTCTCCTGCTCTGCTGCTGGGGCCTGCATGCAGCTGCTGGTGGTGAAACTGGGAATGGAAATGCAAAGGTTGGGGACGAAGATGGAGCTGTGATGCAGGGTGGGCCTGGACTGGAAGTTGGCCCTGATGTTGCTCATGATAGACTTCAGTTTGGGATATGACGGGGGGGTTAGGAGGGGGTACTGAAACAGTAATGCAGTGCTCTGCCCCCTCAGAAGTTCCAGGTGGGAGCCTCTTTACCTGAAACAAAATAAACAAGAAGAAGGTAGATCAGTCTGTGAGAGGTATACACACAGGTTCAGTGACCATTAATACAATCTCTTCCTATTAATGTCATCAGCAGTTATGTTCATATTATTCCACTGCATCACCACTGGTTATGGGAAAACAGCATGTGGTGTAATTACGTTACAGGTGTTAGTGATCAAACTGCAGACATAACCAATCATTAGTATTACAGTGCCCAATAATGGCAAAACATAATTCAATTAAAACCATAAATGTGAGCACAATATTGCTCATCCTGTTGTGCTGTACATCCGCAATGATGTACAAAAATATGGCTATTTACATGCCTTAGGAATCAAAGCAACTGTAGACAGTAATGATAATTTAATAATGCAAAAAACATGTCACGAAGGGACAATAAAAGAGACAAAACTAAGACAGAGGGCTTTGTTCTGGCTTTTAATTCAATTAAGATGTTTACTAATCTAATCAATGCATCAGCCCAAATGCATCCGGAATTGCTGGGTAAAGATGTGGTTCTTGTTTGCTCTCTGGGGCCAATTTCCAATTTCTCTGTAAGAGCTTCTTATCATAGAAAATCCAAAAATCCACCCCCCCTCCACAGATCTGCCATTCTGCCTCCCAAATAATAGGGGAGGGTCACAGTTAGGGAAAAGATGGACACACACACACATACACGCAAATGGCTTAACATTCAGAACTAGTTGGAACCATAACTAATACCTGCAAACAATTATGGCTCTAAAATGCAAAAATGTACAGATAAGAATCTTCAAAAGAAACACGCATGCACATGTTTCCTAATCCCACACACAAACACACACCTCAAAGTACAGGTTGCACAGCCAGTGGTCTAGATCTGAAGAGATGAGGCCTTCAATCTTTTTAAACTGGTCCAGTTGTCTGTTGGGCTCGCTCCTGAGAAGAGGGGCTTTGAACCTGGTTTGACGACATGTAACTGGTAGTGGCCACTGTACAACCAGATAGATACACTTGATAGATGAAGTGCTCATGAACATTCACCTGAACAACTAACGCTACCTTTTAAAACTTGGTTAGCTGTGGCTAATCATAGTGAAATGAATGAAATATAAATATACCGTTCAAAGTACAAACTCGCTGAGGGATAACGGCTAACTTTGATTTGCATCACACCTGCCCTGGATCAGATCAAGGCTCGGCCCACAAACAGGAAATGCCCCCCATGCTCGTACAGAGCTTAAGTGGCTGCTGACTCCTGGCAGTGCAATCAGCTGGAATATCAGGACCATGGAGGGGATGACCTCACAGGCAGCAGGTAAGATCTGCAGAAACATAAAAAGGCACAAAACCACTCACAGTTCTACTCAGGTGACAACGCTTGCCTGTAGGCATGCACACTAACATATACACACACTACACAGACACATCCACATGGCGTATATACAAGTAGTGTAAGCACGCATAGACTTGCACACAACCACGAAGCCATGACAAACACACACACACACACAGTGTAACAAACAGGACAGGAGCCCTCAGGGAGTCACTTAATCAACATCCTAGACTTGAATCCTCTTTTAACTTATGTCCGTGTACTTTTACTGTAAGAACTTTCTTAACTGCCATTCCTACCCGTCCAACTCAGCAAATTGCCTAAAAGAAGATGTTTGGTGTGATAAAGACTGTCAGCATCAAATGCGAGGTGGAGGAGAACTTGAGATCGCTGTTGTAGTCTATGAGCTGACAGTTACTGAATTTGCAATGCAGCGAGGCCACCATCAATCAAACTGATGATATTAAGGGTATCTTGCATGAAGCAAAAAGTATTAGTGGTTAGCAGTCGATGGCAAACACATACATTCTTATTTACCCAGAGAACAGTGGGTTTGCTTAAAAAATGAACTGACAGTGAGGTGTGTGCCACTTCATCCATCACTGGGTGGAAATATTTTATCCCTTTATTAGTTGTAATGGAAAACGCAGAGGACTTGTTTTAACACATAAATCATGTGTATCCCTCCCACCTCCTGCTAATCTGCTTTTGGTATGCACCTGTGAAATGATGAGTAGTAGTGTCTGACTCAGGACACAAATTTATGGCATAATATCATGGATTATGGATATTGAGGATATTTCATATTATTCATTTACTGTAAGAAATATGACCTGTATAAATAGTCATTTGTCTGCATGTGCGAGTGCATATGTGTGAAGAGCCTGCATGTAGACGTTTGCATATATGTGTACGGTGGGAATTGCTGTGTTACTGTGAGGTTTGTGAAATGGGACGATGTTCTTTAAAGGCCTTTTTTCAACTCCTGTGTTTGCTGCAGATGCCTCTCAAACCTTTTTGAAATATCCCGTTTAATTCAAAACAGATGATGTTTTGAATTTAAGAAAAAAAAAAGAGTCCAAGTGTCCACAGCAGGAGTGAGGAAAAATGTCAAAAAGTTTTATCAACACTTCTTGCTCAATAACCAAAACAGGACAAAGGAGAGGGACAAAAGACAGAGAGAAATCATGGATCCCAAAACATACTTACTTTATTTCCCCTTTTCTTCTTCCTTTTTAACATTAAAATCTGAAATCTCCCCATCTCAATACATCTTCCCATTCGGTATAAAAGACCGTGGGCCCAACTCTTCTCGAGTGCTCCCACTTCCTACCATATCCAAGGCATCTTCAACTGAACTGCACTGTTTCTTTCTAAATCCGAATCCAGACACACAAAGCAAAGGGTGAATGAAAAAAAGGAAGGAGAGGGAGGGAGGAAAGGAAAATAAGCTCCTGGCTCCTTCCTACCAGCACTAATTCCTCATTTCCCCTTAGAAGGCACTGCAAGCACTCCTGAAATCGCACGCTACAGTGTGGGCAAGAGGAGAGAGAGAAAACATCCAAGCCAATGCTGATAGTCTCAGACAAATCTGATCAGCGTTTCCACCACTGTCATTGAGGACAACAACAACAGGTCTGTGTATAAACCATAGCTGAGGGTTTGTGGAGAAGAAGAGTGAAGGAAGAGTGACATGAGCCATTTACCATGCCATACTTAAACCATTTTTACCTCTGAATCAGATCCCAGGTTTGCATTCAGTTTATGCCAGCCTTTTACCCCATCCTTTATCTTTGATGGGAGCTGGAGACAATATTATCAGGATGCTCTAGCTCAGTGAATACGCCCACCAGCACATTGGCAGTGTCCACATGTGCTAAATGCTCCAGCTAAGGCCTTTAGAGTTGCCATCAGAACACTGAAGAAGCCCTTTCTGAGCCTTAACAAAACTCCACGGGATCAGGAGGGACACTGGATTAAGTGGCTTCTGTTTTAAGATTTCTTTTGTGGATCTTTTGCACTATACAGCACACATGATCAATGAATACACATAAACAAAGATTTCTAATCCACTGGTCAATATCTACTATCCAAAAAAACGAGTATGTGGGTTTTTAAGATTAGTGCAGTTTCTATGGAGGAGGTTTTACTTCATATCAAGAGGTTTAGGAAAGTGGTTGTGTAACGTGCATAAATTCCATCTAATATAATCTACTGAGGTTGGTTCATCAAAAAGAGGAAATGTAAAAACTGGAAAAGCATAAAAATATAATATTTAGTCTATTCTGTGCAACTTCTCTATTTCTCCTTTTATCCACCAATTCCAGCTCAACTATGTTACAGATGCTCAAAGACATGTAGAAAAGACACTAAATTTTTCACTGCATTTGTACTTCATTTTCATTCCAATAAAACATTACTTCCTTATATAAATGAATAATTGATCTTGGGTTTGATTTACATGCATGGATTAAATGTCATGTTTGAAAAGTTGTTGTTTTATTCATATGGAGATCCCTGGAGAAAAACCTAGAGGCTGTGTGTGGCATATTTTCATATGCCGTCTTTTTCAGCAATATAATTTGTCATAACCCTTTCAATCTAGAACCTGCTCTGTCTTCTACTGCAACTGATGAAACCAAGAGAAACAGAAAGACTAAGATGAATTTGAAAATCCTGCATTGTGGCAAAAACAAAAATTAAACATGCTGTGTGGAAGGTTCTGACATATTAGCACAGCATGTTTTATTGTTTGCTTTTATCTTAGGGGACAGTTTGCTTTTAAGATTGCATTTTATTCCAAATTTTACATCAAATTTCACATCAAAGGCTTCATCCATCGAATTGAGCATTCAGGGTGGTTCAATGTGAAAATTGCTTTCTGATGAGAGATGTTTTACACAGCAGTAGTACGTTTTATATTTATTTTATTTAATGTAGCTTCCCAAAATATCATATGAATATTATATTATTGAATAAAATTGCAAAGACCATCCCTTGTTTAATAACAAATAATAAACTAGTGTCAGTTAAGAAAAGAAGCATGCAGACTTATGTGTATTTTTTCAATAAGAGTCCCTTTAGTTTTCTTTCGGGAATCAAACCACTGACCCTGGGGTTTCTAAACGACTATTCAGTTGGTACGGTCACCATATCATTGGCAAAACAACAAATCTAATGGAAGTAACCCAAATAAACGTCATTAGATAATAATATATTAATGTTTGGTGTTATAGTCTCTATTCACTCATTCATTCTGCTTTCACCCAACATCTCATTAAAAATTCCTCACCATAAACAAGTTCTGGTTGATGTGCAGGTCAATGTCAAAGACCCGGCCCCGGTGCTCAATTGGCTCAGTAAACACAGCCCATTGCTGCTCGTTCTTGCTGCACCATGCCAGGGCTGCACCACCTAGACTGCTGTGAAGGGTCACACTAACAGTATAGAGGCCCCTGGGTAGCTTGTCTCTAGCGGATCTTAGGCAGCGTACATTCACCTCCACAGGCTGAGGTCCTGTGTTCTGGTTCACCTGTAATACATAAAGTGCAGAACATATGTATTTTACTGTATTTGCAGGGTGACGTGGTGTTATAGTGGTTAGCACTGTTGTCTCGCAGTGTGAAGGACTTGGCTTTGAATCCATGGGTTGTCTGAGTGCTTTTCTGTTTGGAGTTTGCAATGTCTCTCGGTGTCTGCGTGGGTTCTCTCTAAGTAGTCCGGTTTCCTCCCACAGTCCAAAGACATGCGGTTAGGTTAATTGGTGACTCTAAATTTCGTATTGATGTGAATGGTTGTTTGTCTCTGTGTGTCAGCACTGCGGTAAGCTGGTGACCTATTCAGTGTGTACCCTGCCTCTCGCCCAGTGACATCTGGGATAGGCTCCAGAACTTCTGCGACCCTTGATTGGACAAACAGTTAGGATAGTGGATGAAAGGATGTATTTGTAACAGCTTTTTCAAAGGAGGCTAAGACAATATGATTTCATTACTGTAAAACATGCCAGGGGAGTAAACCTATTAATGACTAAAATGCATGACAATAATAATAATACCACATTCCTTACATTTCCGTTAGCACATCGAATAATTGTCTACATGTGTAAAATTGCAGACAGCGAGAACTATATATACTGTTTGTACATACATCACTTTAACTAAAACTACTCAATGTTTCATTTTATTTTAGAATGAAAATAGGATAATATTATACTAAATATAGCAAACTGTAGTTTGATTCAGATGCAAAGAGACTAATATATGATAACGATTTACAATTAGTTAATTTAATTTAGTCAATTTAATTACAATATGCAACTATTTATCATCTATATCAGGGTAATGCTGTTATGTCTGTTAGTTAGATGTTGCGATTTATTCCCTAAAATGTCAACCTCTGGCAAACAATTTGTTGACAGTGTCAACAAATGTGTATACTGATCTCAGTAAGTTGAAGTAAACAAAACAGTTATGTTATCTCAAACTAGCCCCCTGTACTACAGCCACTGTGTAAATGCTGGTTGCAAAATTGCTATGTAAATAATTTTATCTTGCTTATCACATCCCTCATTTTTCCCAACACCTCCCTGTCTTTCCTTGTTCTTGTGGATAGTGATATTTGTTACTCTGGGTTAGATCGGCCATTCACAGAAAGGCTTCAAAACATCAACCTTCTGGTTGCGAGCTCATCCCACTAACCTTCAGGCTACATCAGCCCACTTGTTGTTTGTTTGCTTGTTTGTTTTGACATGTGCCTCTTTTTTACAGCTTAAGATGAGTAATAGGGTAAGCCGGCTAGACAGTTTAAGTTTTTTATTAAACATAATCAGAGAACAATATAAATACATATTCAGTCTTTTGTCCCCTATGGCATCTGTTGAACAGCAATGAATGAGGAGTCAATCTGGCTTAAACAGAGCCACTCAGTCTTTGTCACCACTTTAATGTTTTTAAATTCCAGTAGCAGTGGTGGTCCATTGTTTGTGTATTTCGGTAATCTGTCCATCCCACACTTTAGTGCAGACAAAAGAGATGGATGGACAGAACAATATAAACAACATAAACGACATACATTTCCAATTGGCAGTTTGCTATGAAATAAAGTTAATCAATGCATCCCTTCCCATCCCAATCCATTCAATACTAAACAATCCCAATCTGGGCCATCCTATCCTATCCATAACGAGTACATTTACTCAAGTACTGTACATATTTTTACCTTGACTGCACTACAGAACTGTACTGCTACTGTGGTAGATGCATGCAATGTACCCTTTCACATCAGCATGTGACACACGGTCTGACCTTGTCTAATTGGGTGGAAGAGGGTAGAAAATATCAGCATGCCAGTGCTGTTCTGTGCGGCTGTGTCATGGTAGACTTTGACAGCACCTCAGCACACATTTGTAAAGTTACAAAGTTACAAACTTTAGCTTTGATTGCTAGAAATGTGTTATTTTTTCAGTTTGCGGTTTCCAGCACAAATGTGAAATCTTATCCTATCTGTCCATTTTGATAGAAGTAAGTAGAAGTTAGCAAGTTGCATGTTTCCATAAAACCAAATTTAAATTGTGCTGACCTTTAATTCCTCAATTTCAGTGAATGACATAACAGTTGCATGTTCTCACACAGACACTGTATGCAGTGTTTTACAGTATACTGCGCACAATGTTGTGACCAACCAGTCTGACAGAGTTGCTACCTTTCACAGACACACACCACACACACACACACACATTCGGCTAGCAGCAACTGGCAGTGCCCATTCCTCTGCCTGTCTGTGAGGGGGAAGGTGTGTGCTGAGCCCTGCAGTAATGCCCCTCAATCTCCCCACTGTGAGCATCTTTGCCTACCAAAACAACAAAAACAATTTATGCAGAAATGAAATTAGTATAATTGGTGGCAAAGCGGTTTAGCCCACACATCACACATTTGGGAGGAGGTGATGGATGCCTCCAAACCTCCAGATTGGAAGGTTGTACACATGCAGATTGGAAAAAATGAAGGAGCTGACAAAAAGAAAGAAGAACATTACACCGGTGTCCAATTTGTGCTATGTTTTTAAAAGCTATTGTTATTATCTGGCCCGCATACTTGCACAGGGATCGTACGAGACAGTCAAGACTGCAAAGCAAAGGTAAAAGGTGAAGTGAGCCAATTTTCCATATCAGAGGTGGTTTGTTTGCCCCAAGCCTGAGTTGTGCCTAAAGTGCCATAACATTACAGCACTCCTACAGATGAGATCAAAGGCTCTAGCAAGGGATCCTCCGTGGTTTTGCTGGCAAGCGTCGTTCTTTCGCTGAAATATCTTTTAAGGGCTTTCCACACGTTGACTGATCACACAAAATGCATTCTTAATAGAGACAGGAAATGCCACATACAAAAACTTCCTTTCTTTCTAAGTATGGGCTAATATTCAGAGATTAAGCTTTCTCGTTAATTATTTTCATTTTAATTAGTAAATCTTAATTAACAATGAACATTCACCCTTAAAATTTTTTGGCTTTGGAATGAAGGAGGGGGGTGAAGAAAGGAGAGAATAAATATGACAATCTTTTTGGGACCTCCGGGCAGGATTACTGATGCAGGCTGCCTTAGTTATTAAACACGTTCTAAATTAAATGCCTCCATGATTTTGCACAGAAATATATTTTCATAGTTTTGCATGCCAAATGTGACATTTTATATTTCAGATTCATCTCGCTGCAGTAATTTTAGGGAAATGTCATACAAACAAAGATTTTGTCATTTACCAAAGGAAATTACTATGCATGGCAGGTTTGGCCATTGGTTTCTCTCTCTCTCTTTCTCTCTATCCCTCTCCCTTTTTTGCCCCCTATTCTGCCTGTGCCGGTTGTTTCAAGTCAGCAAGCCATAAAAAATCTTTATCTCAGTGAAACACAGCAATTTGGGAGATAATCGAATGGTGACTGGGGGGCACAAACGCCAGTCTGAGGAATTATACCACAATCTCCCCTGCATTTACAACCTTCCTCAAAGCCAGTTGTCACCCTGGAAGGAAAGCCCCCGACTGAAGATTCATTACATCTTTAAGCCAGCACGGTGGCATGGCAGCCTCATCCCCAGATGCAACACAACAGCACAGTCCTCCCACAGCTGGTGATGCTACCACTAAAGCTGCATCTCCCTTCTTTCTTTCCCACTTTCTCTTTTCTCTCTTCTCCTTCTGTTTTTTTTTTTATCTCAAAAGACTCTTTTTACTCCTACTTAGATTCATAAAACCACAGACGCCATCCACCCAAAGCAGGAAAATACTTTATTTTTATCTACTGTATAAAAATAAAGTGGTTGGATAGTTAGCATACTGTATAGGTAAGCCTTTTCCTCAGTGTTGTATTGTGTCTCTGTGTGAATGCATGTGCCTGTGAGTGGGCACGTGCACACAGTGGTGTACTGAAAGGAGTGACGGAATTTTAAATAAAAGGAAATAAGGGAGATAATTTTTCCATTCTCTTACAAGTCCCATTCATGACAGGATTTCACATAATTACATCATTTGACTGTTTTTGAACAAACAACGCTGGCTTTTTTAAGATTTGTAAATACTTCAGGATCAATATATTCTCGTGGGAAAAGCTCCCTTTGGAGGGAAATGTGTCTTCCAGTTTGTTTACTTTCTCAATCGCAAACAGTTGCCTAACAGATCTTACCTGCCATGGGGGCTGTGATCCTGAAGATGAGGACTCTGGGAGCTCCGTCATCTGGCCGAAAGTAGCCGTCACTTCCTCCTGGCCTTCCCCTAGTGCTCTGAGTGATGGGCTTTCCATGGTTCTGCTGCTACAAACGCACACACGCGCGCACACACATGTACGACACACACAAACATGAAAAGCTAACCCTGTTAACAGTCACCTGCATTTTGGACTCTGTTGTTCCACTCTGTAGCCAACAGCAGCACAATCTAATAACACCACAACAAAACACTTTCCACTGGGTCTCTTTCGCTCTCTTTCCTCCTGCTCTCTCTTTCTCTCTCTCCCTTTCTCGGCCTTTCAATCTTATCAGTGGTAATGTAATAAGCGGTTGCTTCACTCTGTCTCCTCGCCACCTCTCTTAATTCCTCAAAATAAAGCAATATCACAGGGGCCTTGGCCTGCCTGTGACTGGGGATAAGATGCTTGTAAAAGGAAGGATAATTCAGCAAATAAATGCTCAGCATCAAAGGCAGGCACTGGGTCTTTCTTTCCTTTCTCTCCCTCTCTCCCTCCTCTCTGTTTGCCTATCAAAAATATTACATGTGCTTTCATCAGTTCACAACAAGACACAATGTGCTTCCTAATGCAATTACTCGACCTCCATTAAATCAGAAACAGTCGAAACCAATGAATTACACATTTGTTACAAAAACCACAAGTCAGCTCTACGTCTCTCCTCTTTATTTTTTTTTTCTTTCATAGACATGGGGAGAGAAAAAGTGAAATAATTTCTCATTCAATTTCAGGCAGATGTAGCCCTAGGTGATGCATGGAAAGTCTCCCATGTCTAATAGCCACCCACCATTGATATCAGAAGGAATTTACAGGGTTCAAGGCTGTCGAGAGGAGGTCATCTCGCTAAACTCTGAACCACATTCATCTGACAGGGCTGGTGTCCGACTACCACCCACCCATAAAGCAACCAAACACGAGAGAAGATGCTGATGTGTACAGTAGTTTCTTGATTTCAACATGTCAGCCAGCATGATCATCCATAATTACTAAAAACGTAAAGCTGATTGCCTGTGGGCCTCTCGCTGCCAGATATGATGTGTGATCTTGGACTAAAGCGATAAAACAATGAATTGATTTACTTTTATTTTATTCTTATATATTCTGTATATTCTTATTTTCCTTTATATTTTTCATTGTAAATTGCTTCACTTGGTGATTGGATTAGATTAATGATTTGAGGCGTGTGACATTAATTATAAATATATATATATATATTTATACAGTACAGGCCAAACGTTTGGACACATTCAATTCATTCAATGTTGTTTTCTTTATTTTCATGACCATTTACAT
>JAUYWH010000012.1:23680239-23737004 GCA_034779795.1 Ctenopoma multispine | reverse complement strand
GCTCACCCCAAAACACATTGAATGAGAAGGTGTGTCCAAACTTTTGGCCTGTACTGTATATATATATATATATATATGGACTGGACTTACCATTGAAACAATGTGTTCAACTTGGGTTGTGGTGCTTCTTTTGTTTCCTCCTTTGAAAAACAGTGAAAAAACAGTTGACATAGATATTGTTATTATCCTACTGACTCAATTTACAGGACATCCTAAAATGAAATGCAAGATTTGATTAATTTTCTCACTGTAATGACATCTTTTTCTTCAATTTAGGTTGAAAGGTTGATAAAGAATTAGATTTAATAACATAAGCAAATATTCATCATTAATATGTTTCGACTGGCAGGGCAGCTGACTACCAGAAGGTTTTGAATGACCATGTTTCTCCATCAGTGGATTTTTTCTTCCCCCGATGATACGAGCATATTCAAAGTTAACAATGCCAGGATTCACCAGACTTAAATTGTAAAAGTTAGTTCAGGGAGCGTGAGACATCATTTTCACACACAGATTTGGCCACCACGGAGTCCAGATGTGAACCCAATTGAAAATCTCTGGGACGTGCTGAGGAAGGCTCTAAGCAGTGGTCTGAAACACATCATCAATACAAGATCTTGGCAAGAAATTAATGCAACTCGGGACAGAAATAAATGTGGTGACAGTGATGCTTGCTGTGATAAAAGCAAAAGGTGGTCTAAGAAACATTAGAGAAATATTAGTGTGACTGTTTTATCAGCAGTGTGTATTGTGACAGGCTTTTACCTTAACATTCCCACTGAAGAAGGCCATCAGTCTCTTCTTTCTCTCTGCCCACTCACACCTCGTCACTGGTCCCCTCCCCTGAAAAAAGGTGTTAACAGACATGCACACTTCTTGGGTGCCATTTTATGAAACAGTGCAGTGCACCCTAATGGCAGAATTAAGCACAAGGAGCAACTGTAATGCAATCTGCATGCAATCGATACCAAGCCAGACCCTAAAGACATGTAGCATTTGATGAGTATTTGTGCCAGTTTTACATTCAGTCAGCACATTCACACTCCCTATTCAGACACATTGACACTGCTAAGTGACAGCGTCTCGCCCTGTACGGGCTTTGTATGGCAGAATACAAAAAAAGAAGAAAAACACTATTATTTTTAAAATAGATGGGAAATCTCTCTGGGATAATGTGCTTTCAATGGGGTAGTGGGTGTGGAAACAGTAGGACAGCGCATACATATTATGGCAGAATGAGATAACACTGATCCCAGTACTGATACAGTACACAGTAGATGCCACTGATTATTCAGTAAGGGAGGATGAGTCAACTGTTGCTGTAGCTTCCAATTGATGGTAAGACATTGTTGAATAATTTTTTTCCCAATTACATGTACTTTCTATTCATATAATGTGATGCTCCTACTCTCTTTTCAAGTAAGATTATAACTAAAAATACAGTGGATAGACATTCTGCGTTTATGCTTTGGTTTCTTTGCGATCTAGAGTTGCCAACACAATGGAAACCCCATGTTCTTGAAATACAAACACTTGTTTTGAAAAAAAAAGCTTCAGATCTGAATGCTAGTTCACAAAATCCCTACTCCCCAGTTAGAAAATAAAAAGTAGTCACGCTCCATTTTTCCTGAAAAGACCATACGATGAGTAAATAAACCAAGGAAATTCTGCTCCTTACAGGAGCAAGTTTGCATAATAATGCATAACAAAGTTCAAAGACAGAACAAAACAGTTTCCACAAATAAATTAATTGTGTAAGGATATCCCGTATAGCATAGATTATGAAGCTAAAATCCATGCAGTCATTTTGAGCTCAGAATAAATGAGTTATCTAACCTCTGAAATATTGAATGCATGTTCTACAAAAAGGTATTTCACATGAATGCATTCAGAGGAGATCTAGAACATCTGCACTCAAATGAAGCGGAGGAGAAAAAAAAAAGGTTAGGGACAAAAAGTGGTGCAAAATAGCAAATGTGGAAAGATAAGAAAATTAGTAAGCGGAGTAAGTAACACACGTATACAAGACACATGTGAACAAACAAAAACAGATAAATGTACACGCGCACATGCACACACACTGGGTCCATTAGCCAAAGCTACTGATACACAACATAATGGACATGGCTGATGTGCTGGTGAATATGGGATGATGACACAGATATTCCTCTTTGTAGCCCTGACCTGCTGCAGTGAAAGGCTGCCAAGCGTGATCATGTCAGGCCGCACACTCTCCCTGAGCTGCTGAGTGTAGTGGGGGATAACTTCCTCAGTCGTCCTCACTGCAAGAAATAATACAGTGGCATAAAAAATGTCTAATAAGTACCAGAAATTAAATATTCCTGCAGCATTAGGCATAATCGTTTTATTTTTATATAATGTTTACTATCATGTTGATTCACCAGTAAAGTCTGTGGGATTAAAATATTGTTTTATATGTAAGTTGTAATGACTTATTTTATATTATGTATGTGCAAATAAAATAAATGTTTACTACTCTACTATACTATAGGAATCAAACATAAAACAAATGAAAGGAAGATGGATTTACTTTTTAGAGTGCTCTCTCTGCCCATTACCATCCTCCCTACTTTGAGTCCAGCCTCTCCTCCCAGCCCAGCTCTAGCCTCAGCCTGGGTTTTGGCAATGGTGTCGGCCTGGGAGGGCCTGGAGCTCGAGGCATCACCACCACCATGGAACAGCAGTCGCTGCTGAAGCACCGGATCACCCGCCTTCACCTCCAACACCTCCTCATCCCTGGAGGCTACCAGCATACCTGGAGAGATACGCATCAGTGGGCATGCACAGACACACACACACACACACACACATGAACTCACATACACATCAGTACATGCATACACATACTGATGGATGTGCATACTTACCACATCCAGAAACGCACACACACACATTCACAGATGTGTGTATGCACATACAGACATTTATGCAGGTGGACAATGTACTCTGAAACAGTAACAATAACTAAAGGATTCTTTATGCCTCAATTTACAACCTTCGCATATTCACACTGAGGCAGAACCATTGTTCTCAGTGAGCATGACAGACAATCTACATTAGGCTCCTTTGCTATTTTTTTTGCTCATATGCTCAAATTTGTTTATTCTAGCAACATCTGTGATTTTTACATTTGAAACTGAACGTGGAAGCTGATGTACAGTAGGTTACATAGTTTTGACCTGCTGAGCGCAGATATCTTATTTATAGAAGGAACTGAAGAAAGATGTGGAATCTTTTAGAATTAGTTACCTGCTACCTTGTTTGTTTTTTTAAGAAGCTGTGAATTTAAGCTAATTCTGTGTTAAAATGTTCCACAACAACAAATTGCGAACAACAATCCCATAGACTGAAATAAAGTTTTCCTCTCCGTGATGTGTGAACTAGTTTCTAGTTAGAATTCATCTACAATAGCTAACCTGCTTGATGTGTGTCTTTTCAGTTTCGCTGTACCGCCTTGTTGGTAGAAAGCATGAGGTATTCTTTGAGCATCTGTGTTTTCAACGTGTGCAGTCCAATATGTCTAACAGCCAAAGCAGTTATCACTGCCTAATGCTTTTCACGTAGAAACTGATATCATTTCCTAACGCCTTACAGAGAACAGAATACCAGTCTTTCATCTCCAAGCCAAAGCAATAGCATTTATCGAGATAAAAAAGGAGTAACTAAAGCAGAATCTTAGACAGAGTGAAGGGATTTCTCCAGGATTTTTTCCTGGCCACTGTCCATTTCATTAATACTTTGTTGCATTCGTACTCTTTTCTTGTGAATTGTCTATGGTGCTTTATGGCAGGCTGTACAAACGAAGACAAAAGGCTGAGAAGCAGTCACAAAAATGTCAGGATCAGTACTACCATACACTGAGCTTGAATACCAGTGGCCTACAACGGTGGGAGGCATCTATACAACATCCATACAACAGCATAAGATGATTGTCTTCAAGTCTGCTGCAGTTTGGTGAAGCGTTAACTGGCAGTCACTGCAGTTGGACTCCAACAGTACAGAAGTAAGAACTGCCTCTGTCTTCCTCTCTCTCTTTCCTCCCCTGTCTATCAGCCTATTCCATGGAAGAACTGTTAATCCAAGATCCTCTTTACTTTTTCTGTGGGATTTCATGAACATTCCAAGACAATGGATGGAGCTGCTAATCTTGGTGGTACAGCTAAATCCGAGACAATGGAAAATAATAAGAGCCAGCTAAATTCTACCGTGTTGAAGCGAGCCTAAACCCATCACTTGTGCACTGGTATTACAAGGGAAATGTGCGTCATGTCAACAGGATCTGGTGCGACTGTCTTCACCCAGAACAATGCTAAGCTTAAACCACCTCAATGTTGCCTGCTTGGGTACATATTTAAATGAAACTGAGCTAATGAGAAAAGGCTGTCTGTGCTTAGAAAGCAGTGACTACTAGTGAGGGTCCATTTTGAGTCTCATTCTTTGTTCTTTGTTAGTACTGCTTTTAGTGTTAGGGGAAAATGTACATGTAGCATCTTAGTTTTGTCTGGGCTGCTTATGATTTCACTGTCTTTTCTGAAAAAGCACTGTAACTAAAGACAAGTCCTCAGTGGCGCCATAGTAAACACTGCGTTGAAAATGTTTCAAATTTAGTTTGGTAAGTTTGTTTCCATGATGTTCAGACATTAAATTGTTTTCAATGTTTTTAAAAACTTTAAAAATAAAGTTACAAATATCGATATACATTGTTTAAGATTTAAAAAAAAGTACTATAAAGTAAGTGCTCTAAATTAAATAGTGTAGCTTTGCCATTTTGATGAGGGATACATACCCGGGATGTCAATGAAGGTATCATCCTCATCCAGCAATGCAGCCATTCTTTGATACAGCTTGTTTTCATCTGCATTTAATATTGCTGCAAATCAAAACAATTATTAAAACAATAAGTACACCTTCAGCAGTAGTGGAAAATTACATCCATTTGTGTACTTCAAAATTACCTTGTACTTATCATACAAGTCAATCTAAACCACATCTTAACATGCAAACCAGACATATTAAGCCGTGGCTGGAGAGGGGTGAAAATCAAGTGTATGGGGAAGGGTAATGAAATAGGAGCATTAACATGCCTGTTAGCCAGCCTGTCATCATGTGATGAGATTTGGTTTGGCGAATCCTTTGATATTACACGGCAGTGATATCCAAAAGATACAGGTGAAATGGCTTCTCCATTAATAGCCATGTTTCATTATAACATGCATATTACTTGGCTCCCAAGAGCTCGCTTTTAATAGGCCTACATTAGGAGGGGGCTGCAAACTATTGATATGACTCTGCATGTCATTTGACAGTGGAGAGAAACGCCAAAGTGAAATGAAAACTGACCAATGATTCGTGACCTTCATCAATGACAGCGAGTTGGGTAGCCAATCTGGTGATGCCATCACTTAGTGTATTTACATAGACTGTCCTGCCATCACAAATGTCAGCCTGCTACCAGTGATCTCTTTCACCTCACTTTAATGAACCGAGGAGAACTATTATGACAGAGAATGGCATACTTAATTCCAGCTCATCTTCAGTGCTGACCCCAGCCATCCTGCAATGCCTTGGGTCTGTCTGCTCTGCCGACAACGGGTCAAAGTAATTTTGGGCACATTCATTTCCTGTGGAAAGTGCAAGAAGAGAGAGAATGAGAGAAAGACGTGTTGGGAGCTGGTGGGGTGGGTTGCGAGGAAGGGAAGAGGGGAGTTGCACAGGTTCAGGTTAGTGGTTATTAGAAGCACATGAAGCAAAATGTTAATTTTAAAACCCACACCTTCGAAGGGCAGGGGCAGTGGCTGCTACCAGATAAGGCAGAGCCAAGATGAGACAGGAGAAGAGAGGCTGAGAGGGAGAGAGAGAGAGAGAGAGACTGGGAAAGAAACTGTTGGCTTTCTCTGTGCACCTCTCCATGGCCTGCGGTGCTCTAGGGCCTAGTTAGCATGCTGCAAAAGGTCACGGCAGGCAATCTCTTAAATACGACTGCCATATGTTTGCTGTGTTCAAAAGGAACTAATGAGAAAGTCTACACGCTCAGAAGTACCTGGAATTTCAAAGACAATACCTTCTAAATACTCTGAGGTCAGTGGCCTAGAGGACTGGGCAAGTTTGGAGGAGCAGATCCAGCGGAAAAGACCGTGAACCTATGTCTCATTGTCTTCTTATTAGTAGTCACTGACCTGTGGGTATCCAGTCTGCTCCACAGAGTTTATAGGAATCAAATGGCTCCAGGGCTCTTTCTATTAAGGGTCCACCTCAGCAAGTAGCTTTCTTAACCCCAAATCATTCTCATTACAGGCCTTGAATATTTCACTCCAATCTAAATTTCTCAGGTTGTGGGGCAAAAAAAATATGTGGTGCCATAAATTATGCTATATATTGCATACAAGGATCACCTTTATAGAAGTGTGAAGGTTTTCTGTGCTTGGACGCATTAAACTGTGAGTACGGGTGTTTGCATATAGAAGCACCACCCTAAAAGAGCTCTCTGGGATTCTTTCTTGCTCATATTTAATATCTGCATGAGATTTTCATACCCTGCCTTTACTCTAAGTTAAACAGTCAGGCTGAAATTAAACAAGGAGCAGCCATATAACTCCTCAATGGCACCATAAATTGACTGTGAAATTCACATGTTAAATCTCTCTACATCGTTAACAGAGAGTTTGAACAATTTCTCCACAAATAGCTCTGAGGTTATGAAATCCTTTT
The DNA here is from genome assembly GCA_034779795.1 of Ctenopoma multispine. Taxonomy (NCBI): domain Eukaryota; kingdom Metazoa; phylum Chordata; class Actinopteri; order Anabantiformes; family Anabantidae; genus Ctenopoma; species Ctenopoma multispine. The sequence continues at coordinate 23,730,275 of JAUYWH010000012.1, read as the reverse complement.
TTCAAATACAAATTTGCATAATGATAGTAGCTTCGTGGATCGCCTTTTGAATCATATCTGTGATTTACCTAAATAGTCTGGCTGTCCTCCAGTTCATCTCTTTAATGAAAATTTCAATTCTCTGTTCTTACATGCACAATATCAATAACTAGTATTTCTTGCCAGCCGCAGTCACTGTTAGCAGGCAAACACTTCGGTAAAGGCCAAATAGTGTCACAAATGAGGGACAATCTGCCTTTGTGATCTTCTAATAAAGACCATGAGTCACTGAACAGTAGTGTATATTCACACTACCTATTGTGCGTTGCCAATTGAACTGCTTATGCAGTTTATTTGTTTATGCAAATCCTATATTCAGTGCAATTACTACAAAAAACTTTTAATCCTATAAAGAGCATCCTGTGTGCTAAACATATAAGGACCTTTTAGATCTCCATGTGATAAGCACACAGCTCTGTCAATAGCAAAACCAATTCCTATGATGACTATGAATATAATTTTCATAACATTTCTGATAATAATAAACTACCATATGTTAATTTTGTATGTTTTAAGGGCATGCCAAGAGGCCTAATTTACATTTCTAATTAATAGTCATTAACACGCCAAAATATGGAAAAGAAAAAAAAAGTGTTAGTTGTTAACATAAAGAGACTCCAGATCTTGAAGTGAAACCTGGATTTTGTTAATGTGTAACATAATATACAAGTATGAAATAAGCTAATGTTGCAAATAAAAAACTGTAGTTTCTATCACCCACTGTCATTCTATTCAATCCAAAACAACATGATGATGTAAAGCGGTTAAATTTGGTCATTTTTTAATTCAGTTTTTTCTGTTTATATATACAATTATATGTCCCGGAGTCAGAATGGGTGGTAACACCCCCCACCACCCCACCCCGATTTATTGTAGTTTTCTAATAAAGTTATTCACAAACTCAAAATGGATGTTTTTACAGATTTTTTTAAAAACAGAAAGAAAAGTCTCAAATTGAAATGAATCACTTATTTACAGTTCATGTAAAGGAGTGAAGTTCCTGTAAATTTCTAATTATTTTTTGCATCAATAAAACATTTCTTTGTCCAGTTCCAGTATTGCTCTCAGTTCTATTAAGTTCAATAACATAAGGTTACAAGCTTTCCCTAGATCCAGGTGACCTTATGCTATTGGCCTAAAATCTTGGATGTGATCAAGAAAAATGTGGCCATTTTTATTTGCAGCTTGATCTAATACTGGACAACATCTTTGTTACAATTGTTTTTAACACCAAAATAAAAGTTTTGTATGAACATTATATCTTATAATATTTTTTAAAACACTTACTACTACTTACTAAAATGATTCCTCTACATCATACAGTAGATACAGTGTATTTATGATGGGCACTGTTTGTTCATACGCTGGCCAAGTCTGCACACATGATGATGAAGTGTAATCCTACCTCTTGTCCATGAAACATCATGACAATAATTGATAATAATTACTAGCCATGCACGGCAAAAGCAGAATAAACCACATTAATTCAAGAATTTAACATGTGACTCATCCCTGAGAAAACTGGCACGCTCGCAACCTTGAACGCATCCTAATTTACCATCCTGTTCCTCAAGAGTTCTCCCTGACATACTGAATTATAAGGGGGCATATTCGTATGCCTGATTGGCCTTAAGCCGTGTTTCGGGGGCGTTGTGAGTACACCACACAGACAGCGGATCGGCTTGGTAGCGTAGTAGCGTATGTAAATGCACTCTCCTATGACTCCAGCCCACCACAAGGCATGTAGCCGAGAGTGGGAGTCAAGGCTGATTGTGTCGAGGGTACTTCTAGATAGAGATAGAACACCCACTACTGTAGCATTCTCCAGCGGAGGAAGAAGTTATACGAGGGTTGCTTGTTACGACACGCTTGCTTTGGAATGCAGGGACCAAGGGCCCCCCGAATGGAGAGCGAGAAAGAAAGAGGGAGTGAGAGAAAGGTTAGATCAGGAACACATCTACTGTCAACAATTTTGAGGCTAATGAAGAATGAAGCTTCACCTCTTTCTTTGGCAGGGGCTTGCAGCTCCATTTTTTTTTGGTGAGCTGCAAGGGTGCTATCTGGCCTGTCACCTCGAATTTCTCTCCCCAGCCAAACCGGAGGAACAGAAAGCTCAGTGCTTCCTCCTCCATCGAAGGCTGTGTTTTCTATGCCCACCACCGCCGCTCTCTCTTCTCTCCCTGGCAAAATAAGCAGAAACATAAATAAAAATACAAACAGTGACTTGAAGAGGGCAATACAACAGTAAGGTCAAAGTGACTCGTTAAAAGACAAAGCATATTTAATGGTAAAACATTTTTTCTATTGGTAATTTCTCTGCCCCAAAAATTTCAAGCGCATCCTCCTCGAATGACACTAAAACACAATTAGGTTAAAATTAAACCAGAATCTTGCAGGAGGAGGAGAAAAAGGAGAAGAAGAAGAAATGATTAAAATAATTACAAATTGCGCCCTGACAAGCAAGAGCAAAATTTAGCCCAAAGCCATTTGTCTGTAATTAGTTAATTAATCCTTACACAAATTATGAGCAATAACTCATCAAGCAGGACTCACCCATCAGAAATTCAGCCGACTTGGATTTCTTCTGCTTAGGTTGCTGCAGAGCCTTCTGCTGTAACTTCTGGAGGGAAATTGTTAAATGAATAAATTAGCTGCAGAATGAAGATCATCATTTATGATCCGCAACTAACGCAGTATTTTAAATATGGGACGACACTGAAATGTCATTTAATTTACATCGCCGCTAAAGGGGTCAAGCACTAATTGAACAACAGGAGTGGAAAAGAATTTAATCATACATAGATAAGAAAAGTTGACACGAATCTGTAATGAAGGTCACATTAAAATACTTCCTCCTTGTTTCTAAAATGAATGGGCAACAACACTATCTTCTGGAAAATTATGCATTTTATACACAGCCCGCATTAGAGTACACAGCCTTGGTGTGCACAGGAGGAGTATGGAAATGCAGGCACACTTCTCATCACTTCCTTTCACGTGAACTCAACCTAAAAAAGTCTCAAATAGAAAAAGTCTTTAAATAAAACCAGGCCAGGTTGTTTGTATACAGTAAAGACATAAGATTTATGCTTAAGAAAATTACAAATATAAATGTTATATAAATGTGTACTGTCTGAGTTTCTTTGAAATCAAGAGGAACAAACTCAGTGCAGTCCCACATTTCTCTCATTTCAGTAAAAGTGCTGAGGTAAGAGGCATAAGTAGTTGTTTTCGTTATGGATATGTTTATATAAGAATGCACCATATAAAAGAGCACTGCTGTTCAAAGCGTATGGAGCTTTTTAAGCATAATTTTATGCAGATTTCAATGATGAACTGTTCTCATGCCCGTGAACAGCGTGTATTTGTATACAATATTTAATTTCAAAGGCAAAATCACGGGGCAGAGTGGGTGGGGGACTTATTTCAACTCTAAATGACAGAGCAATTAAAATAGAGGGGGACTACTTCCAGACCAATCTGGTAAGAGGAGTTTTTGTAAATCTGTTTTTACATTCAACAAGCCCTACAGCAAGACATTCATTTATACCACTGAGATTAATGCTTATCTAATTGTAACTTATTTAAAAACCATTTTCTTTTCGACTGGGTACCAATCATTTTTTTCTGAGTTTCACATACTGAGGCGTGTCAGACTGGCAAATACTGTACAGCACCCGTAGTGCCATTATCCCTGGTGTCTTTTTATTTTATTATCTCTGTTATTTTTATCAGACACTTCACATACCTTTCTGCAAGATAAATATCGTGTATGTACATACAGTGTGCAAAATGAGAGTCTCCCTGAAACAATTATGGGAAATGAATAAGGTAATTTTGCTAATAAAAAACACATCCAATCATCATTTGTTGTGTATTATAACAGGACACTTAAACAATATTGTGCAGTAAACTAAGGCAGGCATTTAAATAAGCTACATGACATTTGCATTCATTAAAATTTTGGCTGTTATTGGAACCTTGCAGCCCTTTCTGAAACCTCAAGGAATATATTTAAAATAATGTCCTTGTACAGCAAATTCTATTTTTACTTGATACTGTCATTAAACAACACATGCCATGAAAGCTGTTTGCTAATGTAATTAATCATTGAATTAGAACAATGGATGAGGATAGCACTCCTTTATTTCTCAAATCATTGTGCCCTTAGGGCTAAAGGCACTCTAGAAAAATGGTGAAATCAAAGGAGAAATCCCATTAAGTTTTATCTTAGGCTAAACAAATGCATTTTGTTTATCACCCAAATTGCTGCACAGTTTTATCTAGACTATTATCTTCCTCGTAATGTATACAGCAACTACAGAAGATATTGAAGTCATGAAATTAGAAGAATATTACTTGAGATTTGATTTCTTTAAAAGTTCGGCGTAGCCATTTTATTCTTCCCCTTGTGTGATCTTTAAATCAGCTCACATCTCCTCTGGGCACATTTTCCTTTTGGTCTTGTTTCTAACAGTGCCAATATTTCACCCTATGCAGAGTGAATGAGCTCCATGTCCTGCAAATGTCAATAAGTCCTCTGATTACTATGAATGTATTCCTGCCTTAAGTTCAGTGGAAAAAAAGCTTAGTAAACACACAAGGGAAAGTACACAGAAGGAGTACAGTACATACACCCCAGGCCTTATGCTTTGGGTCATTGTCACTAAAAATCTAATCCACACAGCGCCATGTGAGCCTCTCTGTCTAGAGAGCTAAGAAAAATGCCTGGTTCTCATCTCACTCCCAAGACCCCACTGACATTGACAGCATGCTCCTTGTGGTACAAGGACTGTTGTTTAATGTGCCATAACCGGATGGAACATGCAGATGTTGCTTTTCTAAGACAATATACAACAATTCAATCTTGAATTTATATATAAAAAAATCACAGAGGTTAATAAATAAACAGCAGTTTTAGAGGTAGAAGAGATTCAGTGTTCAGTATGTAAGACGTGTTGTAAGCAGTGTAAACTGGCTAAGTGCAGGCTAAAATTTTACAATAATTTCCCTGTCACATTGCATGTAAATTTGTTGAACTTATGGTGCTGCGTTGAAATCATGTGCCAAGACATTTGGGTACATTACAACATACATATACAGTAGCACAACACAATAGCCCCTGAGATCATGCTCTTGTCTGCTCTCTGAAGGCATTTACACATGTCACTTTAAACACTCCCCCAGCTCACTCTACAGCCCACACGAAATGCTTACGTTGCAGTCAACATGAGAGAAAAATCATTTAGAACTGGTGACAAAAAAATCCACAACTTCATTTTTCTTTCTTTCTTTTTTAAATGTGATTGTTGTCGAAAGGAATTGGGCACAACGATGCCTTGTTCAGTTCTCGTTGCATTCAAAGGCATAGCTAGAAGGGCTTGGGGAAGACCGCTTGCTGCTAGGGGCTGGTGGGCACAGACCAGCTAGAAAGTGAATTTTGCATACTGTACGGATCATCGCCCAGTTCAGCCCAGTCACATTGAATCTGCCATCAACCAATTGTGCTTCATGAAACTGTCAACCCTCATTTACGTCTGCTGTTTTCTTCCCCACGCAGCTGTAAACAAGGCCCCAGCTTTGAGCTGTCTTCCTCTGTCACTGTGTGTGCTGCTTGCCAGGGGACTGGAGACAACAAAACCTCATCTTCACAGAGCTACTTAAAGCTACCATTTCCAGACAATCACCCTGTGCGTGAGGAAAGGGAGTCAAGGACAAGTGTGTTTCTGGAAATGACAAGTTTTAAGAGCTTTACACAAAGATCCCTGCACATTGTCTCTTGAGTTCTAATTTGTACTTAGAAATCCACATCAGACTCATGTTTATCCTTAGACTATTCTGTCAGTATGGTCCTTATAGTGACATTGATCAGTATTTATTTATAAAGTGATTCAATATATGCATACACATATTTTCTGTGTAAATAAACTCAACTTTTCATATGAAATGTATGAACATACAACATAAAGGTTGAAATAAAATAAAATAAAAAACGATCTAATGAGGACGAGGCTGAATGCCTTGCTAAATCAGTATACATAAATTGAATTTGTTTTCATGTTTATAAAGTCTCCTTTTATCTGTCAACATATTTAAAATGCCCATATCAGTAAAATGTCATAACAATAATGAAAATATCTACAAAGCATCTTTATTTAAATAATGAAAGATAAGGTTAGCATTTTGTTTCAAAGGCGCACAACGCCAAATCTACCCTTAAAATATGAAACCATCTTAATTTATACAGCAGCCTTATATGTGCACGGTAATTTTGACCCACCAAACAGTTTCTTATTAAACAACAACCACGTCAGTTGATGTAGACAGAAAACATAATTAGTATTCAAGCTTAATTAATCTACGCTGGCCCCCTTTAAGTGAATTAGTCAATTATTTATGCATGTGTGCTCCTTTGATGCTAACAGATTATGTATGTTACTGGAAAAACCTTGAAAAATGACTTTGAAAACTTTCCACCATAAAATGTCACTGAAAGCTTCTGCATTGACTAAGAAATGTCAGTGAAGACTATGAATGCTGAATAACTATGAAAAAACTGAACTACAGCAAACTTTTACAAATACTCATTACTGAAAACTATCCATGTCAAATATTTTAGTGACACAAATTATTATCACATTTATTGCAATTTGTTTTCTGAAATCCAGCGCAAAGGACACACTAAATCCACCAACTATGTACATTTTGTGTGCCCTGATCCATGGAATGGAAATTTAACACAGGTCGGATCAAGGTCTTTCCTGGGATCGTGGGAACTCCTTGGGATTTTCAAGAGCCTTTTTGTTTTTACCCTTGAGAACCAGGCAGTGCACCCCTCAATCCCCCATTGAGAACCCAGAGGCAGCACAGAGGAATGCTAAATGTCAATGGTCAGACTGCACCAGCACCTTCAGAGAGAGAGTGAGATGGAGGTACAAGGCCTGACCTCTTTCTGTTCAGCTATTCTGCTACGAGGGCCAGAAGTGAAACTGTACTCACACTGCCAAAGGTGTCCATCTCCACAAACTGCAAAAGATCATCACTTGCTGACCCTGATCTCTGAACAATGGCGAGGCCTGCACAACAGAATGTGTGAAAACACGGTGAGAAATGTGTCAAAACAAATAAGATAACTCTAATGCAGCATGCCCCCCAAGAATATTAACTGCACACAAAGAGAATATGGCACAGATTTACTCCGAAACATTATTCAGAGTTGGTTGATGTTACTAGAGCTAAAATGTCCTAAACAGCTAACTCTCCAGCACAAAATGATTCACTCTAAGCAGCGTTATGCTATCTCTCTCCATCTTGTGTGTTAAAAACTGTTATCTTTGCAATGCATCTCCAAGAATAAAGGACAATAAACACCATTTATTATCACAGATAAATTATTTGCCCTTTTTTTTTTCAAATTGGTTATTCATTTACATCTGATACAATATGATTTGGTATTTTTATCGTCTTTTCCTATGGTAATTCACATGGCTTGCACAAGTTTGTGCTGAAATAGCAAAACAAACCCCAGGCAAAATGTGAAAGATTATCCCATACCATGCGAGCTAGGATGAAATGCTATACTTTTTCAGACTGAACACTGCTCCATTGGGTGTGATTGAAAAACATGTAAAGCTATTGAAACTGTGGTTTGTATATGTGAGGGAAAATGAGTGTTGTAACAAGTGGGCCAGTGTTTTTGTAATTGTTTCAAATTACATTCTGCGTAATAACTCAGTGAAAGCAGAGCCAGTGTGCGGTCCGTACACATTAACTAGGCAAAGACCACAGGATATCCATGCACCTTATCACGGCCCACAAAAAACCTGATTGTGTAAACAACTGTGGAGAATAAAACTCTTAAGCTATATTTCCAGCTGTGTCTATTTGTGTCCAATGGTGCTTATCACCAGCTACACAAAAGAAGGATAATACTTTTAGAAGAGGTACTTTGCAGCATTTCCTTTACATGTGTATTTTATTGAATTAAAGACATTCCTGTTTTTAATTTTCTGAACTGTTTTTGGGGTTGCTAATAGAGATGCATGTGCATGAATGTTTTATACAGGCTGTAAAATTATGATGCTGTGAGAAAAATAAGTCCATTAGATGTTAAAACTGCACTCCTCCTGCCAAATGCTGGCTCCCTAACCAATCATATTGCCAAGACTATTGTTAAGCACATAAATGACTGACTCATTCTTCCGATTTGAGTTCAGGCTTTCTGTCAAAAGCCATATGTGGATACATTACAGTACATGCAACTTACGATTGCTGGCGTTAGCAGCAGTCTGAAGAGACAGTCATTTAGTTCACTGCTGTATTAAATTATCTCATGTGCTTATTCAACAATTTGAACAAACACACACTGTCAATGCCAGCCAACATGCAACAAAATGATCCTTACAGGGTTTCCTTGCAAATGTATTAGCTTTTGACCCGCACACCACAAAACTCTTTCCCTATTCAATCACAGCAGCTGACTGATATTTGAATTTTTGAAGCTCACAAAGATGTCTCTCTATGACTTTTTCTAGACCTTCTTTCTCAACATACCAGTGTTATTAAAATTATGCAGGTTTTTTCATAACATTACTTTCAATCGATGGCTTTTTGGCCCTCAGTCAGACCCCAGACTTCCAATGATCTTTCAGTATATAGTATTAAAGAATGAGTAATAAGGAGGTTGTTATTTATTATCCATGAAATCTACAATAAACATCAGTGTGAATGTTGCTTAAATCACACAATAATTTTAACATTCCAGAAGCAAGTACTAGCATCTAAAATAACATGATACAATACTTGACCTGCAACCATTTTTTTACATCTCCCTCTCCTACCCTGAGATTGACCATCTCTTCTGTCATCTACTCAACTAAGCTCAATCAGCCCTTAATCCAGAATGACAGTGGGGTCTGTGTTGCACCAGACAAGGCACTTCCCCTTTTCTATGGCATAGTGCGACCTGAAATCTTCGCTTGACATTCTTTTTCTTTACCACGAACACGGATAAGGGATGTAATTCAATAGTCACTGAGGGACAGGGCACAGTGCACCAAAGAATATTTTATTTGCTTGTGGACAGAGGTCTTTTCTTAGTGTTTGACAACAGCTAGTCTCCCTCAAGACATGAAGTTCACACAGCTGACAATGAGGGTAGAAAAAGGGCAAAATCTTTCTTTGTCGCTGAGCAATGGATCTGTTTTGCATGCATATTTACTCTAAATGTACTCTTATTTACAGAAGCATACATATATCAGCAGTTCACTGTGAAGTGAACAACAGTGTCAAGTCAGGTCTGTAGCAATGTATTTATGGTAATCCCCGTACGGGTGCAAAACAAAATAATTTAGGTAATAACTTTAATTAAAATTTGTAAATTTATCTTGCTGGACTAGCAAATAACTAGAACATTATATCATTAACTCAATACATGCATATTTATTGTTACTGTTTAGAATAAAGAGGATCTTTACCTTGTGAGGTCCCAATTCTTCCTGTCCATTGTCAGCTACACATCGGTTGTCAAGGTGATCATGACGCAGTCTGTAACACACACACACACAAAGTTTCGGGTAACATCCTCATGTTCACTTTCACTCACTGAAACACAATGCACAAGATAAAGTCTGGATTACATTATATACATTTCAAATGTATAAAATACATTATTCAGATCTTAGGTTTCTACTCTCTGCCACGTATGTGTTATGAATTAAATGAAGCAAGCATGACAGCATGTTATTGGCAAAATTGTAACCGTTGACTTGTGCTAAGATAAAGTTTCATATGTGTGACAGTTCCATCTACCAGATGGCGTTACTGTTTGTGTTTTGAATGATGATGTTTTATTATTAATGTGGGGTGTGGCATAGCTGCTCATCGAAAGACATGCATTTATTATTTCACCAGAATAGAGACATTACTGGTAAAACAAGCTGGTTTGTCACCTTTCAGTGCTTATTACAATGAACTCCCCCCAACTGAAGATAAAGTACTCACACTGGTTTGTAAACATTAATTATATAGTATCGATAATTCCTGCAAAAGTTACTCCAAACCCGGTGGACTGGTCCTCTCAGGTTGGACAAAAGACATATTAACACTAAGCATATGTCCCCCTTATTAAAACAGATCATGAACTATAGTAATGCCTCCCTCAGAACAAACAGACTCTGGTTTATTCATGACTGCAAAGCCATCAGGCCATTGGTGGCCTTTTCAGCTAAGGAAGAGAGATTGCTCATGTGTACTCAGCGATGAATAGTCCTCATTTGTTTTGTGAATATGGAGTCAGTGTTTTCTTTTATTTAAAGTTCACAATTACCACTGTTAAACTTTGTGTGCTCTCTATTCAAGAGACCTGCATTACAATCTAGCCTTGATGATCCCAAAACGCTCGAAACAATCAGAAGTTAACAAGGCACAATAATGCATCATTAATGCACATTTTAAGCAATGCTGTCTGTGAGAAGTGGATCTTTCCAGCACCTATTTTATAAATCACTGGGATCCTTTTTGCTCATTAAGCTGGTTAAATATGATCTAAATAAGATGCCCAACGATTTTGGACCTCCCATTTCCTGGCTAAGCTGTCGTTGATCATTTATGTGATTAAAGATAGACCTAAATCTCCATCTTATCCAATTAATTCTCTGTGCAGGCATGAGAGTGGCTAATGATGTTATCTTACCTAATTAACCTGTATAGGGATTCAACTCCAGGACAGGGGATTGTTCATCCTTCATCCAAGTGTTCATTATTATCATTATAATCATTATCATAAAAAGGCTAACTTATGATGTTGGCCAATCCATCCACCACTATTAATGTAGATTGAGTCTTTTTCTTTTCTTTTTGGGGAGGGGGATCCTTTGGGGTCATTTTTAATTATCACTAAAAGGATGGGAATTCTAGCAAAGCTGAAGAAGTTCAGTTGTGGTCACAGCAATCATTGGAATCCCACGAGTCCACATCACACAAATGTGATTTGACTTCTTATGACTGAGGGGTAATTTCAGATTTTGCAGTACTTAGGGCGCTGCATCCTGCACACTGTGAAACTCTGTTTTTTGTCAGCTTTCCCATTGAATGTCGGCTTCAACCTATTAACACAGCAGACTTGCAGCAGATCAATAGCCCTCGTTGGACCATGTATCATTAGTTAATCGGATATTGATGAGGGTATTGACACACACCTAATTAATCTCAGGCCCAGTGCCGGCTTTCATATGTTTCCTTAATTACACACTTCATCTTAGTCCTTACACATCAGCAGACTGCTACCTCCTGTCTAACAATGAGTAAAAGTCAGCTGTTGTTCTTTTTTGTTTAGTTTAGTTTAGTTTTTTTTTTTTTTTTCTCTTTGTAAAACTCTTTGACATGCCGTGCGAAAAAAGATTCATGTAAATATGCTAAAATTGTGCCGGGTGCAAGAATTTCGGAAAGAAAAGTGTCAAGTAATATTTTTCTCAGTGTTAGGCAAAAAATGTTTTTAATATTCTATAACATCTACAGGAGTTGGTTAAATAACAAAGTGCAGCCGTGCATAGTGTACAAAAAAATATTTTAATTTATTTATTATTATTTCAATAAATATGTAAACTTTGTATATAAAGGCTCAGTTGGTAGGGTGCTCGCTCACTGACTTTAGGGTTAGCAGTGACCTGACTCCTCCTGGCCATTTATTGAGATGTTTATGGACAAGACACTAATGTCCATCTTTACTTGTTATTGCATTGGTAAGTATGTATCCTATCCTAGTTTTTACTGTACTGTACTGTACTATGTGTCTAAGTGGATATGAAGTATGCATGCACATTACCTAATGTCTGTGAATATATTGCAAGATGTAAACCAATATCTGTGTCCTCTGAGCACACTTGCATGCGTGTATGTGTGTTGGACGCACGCAAGCTAATCAATAGAGCTGTGCATTAGTGCACTGGTGTACAGATGAGAGAGCACGTGACTACTGGCATCACCACAGGGCTCCAATAAGCTGCTCCTCAACTGCTGCTCTGAAAACCACAAATCTCCAACTTTTAGCCTGCTGCTGTTGGTTTGATTATTGTTTATAGATACAGCCGAGAATTAAAGTATGGCCCGCAGGCAGCATAATTATTTACAGCTGAAAACTCATATCATTACCAGCATGCTCCTAATTGCCAGAAGTAATATCAATGTTAGCTGATTAAGTGTATTTTTTTTTTCATCTTCAGTCTCCATAATGTGCAGAGATTGTTTTTCCTCAGCATATGGGGTGATGGTTTATCTCAATACAGCTGTTAATCTGGTTTGACTTCTTTTTTTTTTCTCTCACTGTTCATTCCAAAATACAATATTGCAGTATCTTCAGAGGTTGGCGATCGATTGCTCCACTTTTTGTAATCTGCTCACAAGGTCAAAGAAAACACAGGAGATCCATTCTTCACTGCTCAAAAATAATTTATCTCAGTAGAAAAAGGACCCTAAATGGATGCAGATGTGACTTTCCGGGGCAGCAGCAGACGTTTTGACTTAAGATGATGTCAGAGCCATACACAAAGGCGAGTGGGGTGTGAAGCTACCTTTAATTCACAATATAATGATTAATTCAAGCAAATGTTTATTTAGCCTGGACCTCCCTTCCTCTGCTATCAACATATCAAAATAGTTCATCTTGTATTTAAGACAGAAAGAAAAATTAGGCTATTAATAACACCGCATTTGAAGGGGAAATACATAATCTTGAAGTCTACTTTAGTATTCACATGTAGATTACTCAAACATGTGACTAAGCAGCAAAAAAAATGTATTCTTTGGAAGTAAACACGGTTCCCTCATCAGAGTTTACAGTGTGAGTTTATGTAAAAATTGTAAATTCCATTTTAAAGGGGTAAAGGTCAAATAGTTCTTACAAGACAAGTAAAGTATTTTATTCTAATTGTCGGCGCACAATCAAGTTGCTATTTACACAATATTAAAAATATTGCTGATAAGAACATCAAATGTGCTGTTTCTGCATCATGCTACAATAGAACAGACTATTTATGAAATTGTACTTCGGTATGACACAGAAATGTTCGTGTAATTCTCTCAGAAAATTCGTGTGTACTTGTGACACTTTGTTGTTGTTGCTGGATTCTGGTTTCCAACCAGGAGTCAGTGTGTCATTTGGCTGGACTTTGACTTTTTGGTTTTCAATTTCTCAAGTTATTTCTATCATGCTTGCTTTACTTCCTCTTTGACCACAGAGTTCATGCAGCCCTGTAAGAGTGGGAGTGAGTGACATTTAACAAAAAAAAAAAGAAAGAAAGAAAAAAAGGCTTATGTGTGAAGCCTCAACTTTGCTTCAATGAAAGATGGAACAAATGCCGTGGAAGCAAGCTCGCCTTCCATGATACAGCGTGTGTCATACGTAAAGTCATAGAAGCTAAATCTTTCATTGGTTCCTCTGCATGCATTATAGCTTAAGAAGAAGAAAAAACGCTTGGCTGCAAAAGATCATGTCTATAAGGCAGTTCACAATTACAGGAATCCATCTCATTCTCCTAGTGTTGGAATTGTGCAGAGGAGTGGAATGATTGTTAAAAGGGCAATTCAAATACTGATTAAAAGTGAGCCTTGGGTCATCATTAGGGCATGATCTCAGAGATACGGAGAGCAAGGGGGGAGTGTTTGCGAAACATCTTGCTGACCAACAAGGGGCATCTCGTACGCAGCTGACTAAACTATCGCAAGGATCTATTATGCGCCTGTTGCGTGGCAGTGAGTCTGCTTCTTTGATGACAACACATCACTGCAAGTCGAGGGAAAACGCTTGAGGAAATTAGACAATCATCTGAATAAAACTTTGTGCCATAAATACATTTTCTGTACTTTTTTTGTCATTCTGAGATGAGTGATGTCATTGCACAGTGATGGTCATGCCTTTTAAAGATCAAGAGACTACAGGCAGTGGTGTGTAATTCCCTAAAGGGGTTGGTGTGTGTATATTAATATCATGTGAAATATAGTCAGTGACAGGGTAGTGATTTTCTATATTTTCTCTCTGTTTCTATACAAAAAATATCATAAAGATACCAAAACCAAATTAGCTTAGCATACATGTGAGCTCTGATGCTTTACATTACCCACAACACATTACAACTCAGTGGTAGCAACATTACTGTAAAGAACATGCAAGTAACTGCAAATTACCATATATCTGTGCTGTACTATCCATTGACTGCTTGCAGCCTGCATACATTTGTAGAATCTCAAACTTAACTTAAGTCAATCAGTTTCCTCCACTTGCATCTTATTCTACAAGGAAACTCAACTTCCCGCAGAGATCAGACTGCCCTCATCTCCCATTTATTTGTCAAAAAAAATAAGACTAAGCATAAGACAGGTGCCAAAACCAACACTGATGTCCATTGTCTCTTCAACTTGGATGTTTATATGTAGACGAGCAATTACTGTCAGGAAAACCTTCTTATTAACTTAATTCAATTTATTTGCAGCTCTGTCCATCTTCTTTGACATGACAATGAACCCTATATTTCATGCATGTCATTTGCTGTAAAGCAGGCTGATTACAGGCGCCCCTAACTACTTAACAGTTCAAATTCTCTGGGGGTGGTGTAATGACACCATAAGACTACTGCTGTAATAGTGGCAGTAGTTATGAAACCTGATAGCTTTTGGTGTGGCCTGTTCATTCTTGCAGGTCAAAGTAAATTCCCTGGTTCAGTGACAAGATATATTTGATGATAAATTGTCAGCAACATGATCTGCCAAGTTAACTTTAGCACCTTTTCACTGCCCATTTAACAAAGGTTTAAATTAATCACACTTTTACTTTCAGAAAAGGCAGTGGGTTAGAGGCTAATTCCAACAATTCTAATGTTCTGTGGTCTCTCTCTGCTTACTAACCAACTACTGCTTGACTAATCAGTGGAGAAAAGCTTAGATGTTTTGCCTAGATATAGCCACCAGTAGATTCAAGTCACTCTTCTTGCTCAGTCCAGCCTGTGAGATAGGTTACTAACATTGTAAAGTTCCTAAAAATATATACGTACAGCTATTGATAAGTGTCAGAAACTCTTGCTTTTACATTTCTTTTGCAAAAAACTTAGTATCACACTAAATATCTCTTCATATCACTTTTGAGGACAAGCTATGTAAAAAAAAAACTGTTATGCACCATCAGTGTCAACCGTATCAATACCTATATTGTAGTCAGTGCTGTGCTCTGTTTAAAGAATATTTTAAACTAAGCCTATGAAACACTACACTACACACTTTATGAGCTTGTTTGTGGCTCAAAATCCTCATTTATGATGGCTTACAAGAATGTAAGCCTGTTTGAATTAACATACCAGGAAACAGTTGGCCAGGTTAAACTCCTGAAATGAGTCCCACCCTGATTTCCCAGGTCACTAGCTAACCCACACACCTGTCTAAATATCTAGGAAACATTTGAAATGTAGATGTTTTCAGTGACCACCTCCAATCAGCTTGTCTTCAGTGGACATGCATCACTGACCTGCAGGGCAGTAGCAGACTCACTAGCCTATTCATAGACTGTGTCCTCTGCCTCCTGCCTTTTAAGTTTTTTAAAGGGTATAATGTTCACTCTGTGAGTTTAACCTAGATCTCTTTTGAACGTTTAATGATCTATTTCCTACAGTTAATGATTCTACACTAAGTTTACTACTGTGTGTGTGCACTGACATATTAACACAGAGACGAAACAATGGTACAAGTTCATTTGGGTATTCCTGTTTGTCTCATTGAATTTTATAATTAAGCAATTTATATCTGTGTAATTCAAACCTTTGATTTAACCTCCACATAGACCGGACATGTGTGTAGACATGATATGCTGGACTTATACAGCCTATAGGTTTTATAAATCCAACTCAGTTAAAAATAGCCACGTACGGTGCGGAGATGCAAGAGGTATAGTTCTTATGATTTCTGAGTTACAAAAAATCTAAATTATGTAGAAATTGTCACACACATATTTTACCTATTGACTTCCACATATGAAGACAAAAATTTTAAAATTTTCCATATTTTGCTACCAAAAGGCTGGCGTGTTGATGGTCAGCAGTGTCACCTCACAGCTAGAAGAGTTTAGATCTAGTTGCTGGATGGGGGGGCCGTTCTGTATATGTTTTTCCCATGCCTTAATGGCTTTCTTCCCGTAATCCAAAGAACTACCCAGACACTCACTGTTTAAAAAACTGTTGGTTTAATTTTGTAATGAGTTAAACAGTGGGTTAGTATCATTTTTGTAGTGTTCACATATTATACACATTAAAATATGGAAAACATATTAGTTACATCGAGCAGGTGCATATGCAGTATTTCAAAAAAACAGAGGAAACAAAACTACTTACTCACCATGGTGCAGAAAGATCAAGCATGCTTCTGTAATGTAGGATAAATATCTGTTTGAAATCACTGAACATAATGTTTCAAATGTGCTGCAAGAGCCCCTGCCCACAGATATGATCTGAATCATTCCTTCACATACAAGAAACTTAGTTGCTAGCTATTTTTCCACTTGATCTTTCAGCTGCAATGCCTTTTGTTAATAATATACAATTCCATTGTACAAAAGGGAACATGTTGTATTTTTTGCTGTAAACTCCTGCTGTTTTGTTGTTTGAAAAACCATTAACCCAGCATCTGTGTTGCAGTAAGGGAAGGTCCCATTTACACTGTCAACTGAACTTTATACTTTATTTATTCAGCCCTATTAATTCTTGTATGTGCTAGCTAAGCACCTCATTCATATTACAGAAATAAAATCTGGACAGGGATTTCTGTATTGTCACATGAGAACATAACATCCGGTTCTTGTCAGTAAATGCTCCTGGAATGATGACTGCTTTTTGTATTCATGACGCATAATTTGTTTAGTAACAAATGCCAGTTTTGAAAGCTAAAATCTAATACTCACTGTGAGTTTTAAGAATGCAGTTCTGAGAGCCTGATAATCCACAGACTATCTTTGTGTTCTGTGAGATGAACAGCATTAACATCTGTGAATGTTGTTTAACCAGAGATAAAGAAAAAAAAGTACATAAAAGGCAGATCTTAAAGCAGTGCCCATCAGAGATCAGACTCAACTTTTGTGTTAAGAACTGACAAATATTTGACTATTTGCTTGGCTTGTAATGCCTCTTTAAACAATGAATTTGTTGAGATAGGATAAATCCTGCAAAGTGCATTGAATAGGGTTTGACAGATGAGGAAACACTGTAACAATGTAAGTGAATTATAAAGACAGACTGACAAATTGTAGCCATAGCCAAGCTGAAGGCTTTCACAGTACCATTCTCACTTGAGCGAGTGTTAGTGTTATAGGCCTGTGTGGGGCAGGTCTAAGAGCTCAATAATTTCAGGACAAGAAGTTATAAAGAAGACAAAAGCAAAGCATCCTCTGTTGTATAAAAGTCATACGTTGCTGGCAGGCATCAAAACACAAAAGAAGTTGAGTCGTGAACATATTATGAAACAAGATTGGAGACTGGCAAATTGGTAATTAGCCTCTATGTTGCAAATGAGCATTACAGTCTTGCTTATGACTTTTCTCTCTGGTCCCCAAAGCATCCTCTACTAATTTAGTTCTTAGGGACCATCCATAAACAGACTGAATAAGCTGTTAGCCTAAACGACGAGTGCAAATGAAGGGATGGCTAAATATGCTGAACGTAACAGAGATAGTAAATCATCCAGTACTCAAATTATAATGCTACAGCTAGGAATCATTAATTTGTTGCAGACTTCATTTAGTGTTTTTTGCATGAAACAAAAAAGATCTGGCCCTTGACCATTGTCTCATGTTTAGCATACCCCCATTCAGGTTTATTATTTCAGCATTCAAATTCACTATCTGCAATTTAATTATCCAAAATCAAAAACGGACTTCTAACAGTATACAAGACACTTTTGAACATAATATAAAAACAATGAATTCTAAAGTACTAGAACAATTCTGCATGTACCAGACTGACACAATATGGTTGCCTGGCATCGTTTGACAAATATCATGTTCTGTCTTCCGGCTTTCTCTTGAAATTCTTTCTTTCTCCTTCATGAGGTCAGTTTCCTGCTTCAGAATCCATCAGCCCTCTGGTTGTCTTGCATAAGAACAAGTAGAGCCCATTACTACCAAATGAAAAGGAAGTAAGACAGAAACTTCCAAATTAATTTACAGTAGAGCACACCTTAGAAGTAACTGACTCAAGTTTGATGTAATTACTCCAGGAACCATAAATGGATGTAATTGAGAAAAAGCCTACAGCATACAAGGATAACGAATGGCAAGATAATGGAAGCAGTGAAAGTCTTAGCTATTCAGATTGATGTGAGAGGGAGAATATCTGGCTTCTCTGAGATGGGCAGTTTTTTGCAAACACACCACACCAACACGGGGAGCACTTGGAGCACCACTGCCCTGCACTTGCCCTCCCCTTATATTCAGATGGGCCGGCCATTAACTCTAAGTGGTCTTTAGCCCCACATTCTGCCATTTCGCAAATTAGCCAATTTTAAACATTATAAATTAGCCAGTGGCTAGGGTCAAAAGGTCAGCTGTGGTAAATATAAGGTGCAAATCCATAGTTACGGGATTAATAAGGCTCTTTCAAAAGCACTTAACTGGAATGTGTGATCTGTAAGAAAGAGGGATGGTTCTGTATATTCAGTAGGAGTGACATTTAAGCTTTTGAGAATATTTCATTTCCCCTGAGCTACATGTATGTACTGCTTCAATCTCAACTATAGATAGCAAAGATTTTAAAGCCATCTTTGTTTCTGTTGAAGCCTTCATATCGTCCTAAATGTAAACTGCAAAACAGCATTAAGATTTTGCTCTGCACCAAAGTGGGAAAAAAAGGCTTGTCAGTCCTGCAAAATAGACTGGAAATACAGTGAGAAAGAAAGAGGGAAAGAGCACTCTCGCATCCATGCCCTTCCACTCCATCGAGTATGTACCAGGGCAGACGGACATATGGGTGACGCTACATTCTTTAAAGAGAGTGAAGCAAATTCCAGACCCTGCCCTTCCACCCCCATCCCTCTCTCCCTCCCCGTCGCTCACAAATTGCCCGTTCGAATGTCAACCCTCCTCTTTATCAAACAAGTCCATTGTCTGCCAATTCATGGGGCACTGACAAGAAGAGGCTAGCAAACTGTGGAACCTCTCGTCTGTGAGGCTTTTCAACCTTTTTAACATAGGGGCACACAGTCAGACACACAGCCAAAAAATCAATACAGCTTTGCATGGGCCTGACCCACATACAGTGTCGGCCTAGTCGTGGCTGTTTCATTATTATGTGTGTATAGATAAATTTGTGCATCTGCTTACATGATTGTTTGTGTATGCATCTGTACATTTTTGGGGCATCCATGTGAGCAGACGTGTGTGTAAACACATGCAAGTTTTCATGTACATTTGAGAGGTTATGGTTTTGTTGACATGTCAACAAGAGCACAAATTTTTTGGTGAAACTGCATATACACACGTTCATGTAAACGTGTGTGTTTGTGTGCGCGCGCAAGTCTCAATATTTAGCCCAAGTGGGTGTTGAGTTCACACAAGCCCTTCCTGCTGCCTGACTTCACTGTCACTGATTGCAAGCGACGCAGAGCTAATAAAAGAGCAAAGCTGACTGTCAGCAGCGATTAGGCTGGCTACACAGACAAGACAAAGAGAGGGGAGAGCACAGCGGCATTAGCTATGGTCATTAAACAACTTGAGTCAAGGAGATTTTCAGACTAACCTGGTTTATTAAAGGGGAGGAGGGTGGCAGTACAAAGCTGTCTGCCGTAGTTTTGTAACTATATTTTACAGCAAAATATTAATTAATGCTTTCTTGTTTTTGGAAGTGGTGATGACTCCAGGCTGGAATTTACTGACTGGTCTGTGTGAGTGCAATACTGTAAATGTACCATACAATGTGAGAAACTCAGTGGTCCTAATGTAATGTAGTAAATATAATGACTTTAAATAAGTAATGGGGACTCAGGGGTAGACCCAGAATATGCTTGTACCTCTCATCTGCCTGAACATCGTGGGATTCTCAGGAGATGCTGGAAGAAGTTGAAATATGTTGCTGGGAAGAAGAACATCTGTACTACCTTGCTTAACCTGCTGCAACAGTGACCTGACTCCAGATCAATTTGTGGTAGAAAATTGGGTGAAAAATCTACAATACTTGTTTACTTGTATCTGGCTGTCTTTGTCTGCATTTTGTTTTTTGTCTCAGTTTGAAATTACACCTGTGCATCTTCCATTTTTACTTTTCCCAAAAAAAAAAAAAGAATTATTGTGTAAGAAGACAGGATGTACAAACTCCATCTAGACAGACTAGTATAGACTAACCATTTGTCCTTACATTTGGCTTTACACTGATTAGTCACAACATAAATACCACCACGTGCACTCTGACCAGTACGCAGCAAATAATGATACGCTGTGTGTTCTTTGCCCATGAACAGCAGCACATTTTTCCCATGTTGATTTGAAACCATCAGGTAGTATTAATGTTGTGGCTGATTGCAGTTGTATTGGACAGTTTGCCATTAAGCTAAGAGCAGATATTAACACAACCTGTTTCTGTTTTCACTTACTGGCTCGTTCATGTGTACATGAAAACACATTGACTCAGTTCCAAGATTTCTTCCAGTGGCTGGCTGCCTTATCAGGTACCTGTAGATCTCCTGACAAGCAGGTGGGGATTAGTAAGTCTCCTCTCTTTGCCTTTGAGCAACGTTAGCTCTCTGGCTGGCTGGTTCACTAGCTGACTACCTGGCAAAACAGTTACCTTGCCATCTCTGCCTCTTCCAATTCCCCTGTCCTTGTTATCATCATGCATACCAATGATATTATCTCTAGTGAAATCAAATCTGAAAGCAGCCCATCTGCTTTTTATAGACAGGGCTACAAAGTATGTGTGCAAATGCACAAGTAAGAATGGGAGAGGATGTGCGCTAAGGCAGGAGTAAATCAGTTAAGGAGGGCTGCTGGCACATCGGCACTTAGCGAAACATTCATAAGCAAAACTAGCAGCTACATTTAATCTTCAGTGGCCTCTAGAATAAAATGGAAGCTTAAATCTGAATCTGTTGATGACAGCATGGATTATGAGAGAGACACAGAGAGAGAGAGAGAAGACATGATGTAAAAAAAGGGAGAGAAGAAGAGTAAATAAACAAAAGTAATGTAGGGGGTAACTCAAAATTCTTAGATATATAACAGATATGGTAACTTTTAATGATTTTAAAGTGGCAAAGTTGCTTCTACCAAGGACCAGAATTAGAATCCTCAAATTGTTAGCATGTCCAGGCCTGCAATGATAAATCCAGCCTTCAAGTCCCATAGTTCATAGCATTCTTTCTCTACTTTAACCATATTATTTATGATGCCTGGAGTAGGAATACAAAGCCATAAATGTGTCACGGGCCTAGCTCCTAAATTTATGAATTTTTGGAGAATAAATTCCTAATTTAAATGACAGTCTTAACTGTGACGTCAAACAGATATGAAATCATGATCATTCGATTTGTGTCGCAATAGAGAACATGCTCAACCAAGAACGAAAAAAGAGAGAGGTGGCGCCTTATGTAGTATATTACATATAACACAGCTTTTGGTGAAATCTAGTCATGAAACTCAAACCATTTCACTTTGAAGAAAGCATAGCTGAAACCTCTACGCATTCCCTCTACGGGTGTGCACACACTTATCTTAAATTTAAATTGTGTCACCATGAGCTAATATCTCAAATTAAATTATGCATTTGTATCACATTTTGATCTGTAATGCATCTACTTAAATATACTTAAACTGAATGAATAACTTAAAATGCCTGAGTTGGAGGCACACTTGCAAAAACTACAATCCATATAAAACCACGCTCACATGCAGAGTGAGTCAGAAGCAATGACGCACACACACACACACACACACACATACAGAAACACCCGAAGCCTGTTCTTCCAGCTTGCATTAGAATAGAAAAGACTGCCAAGAAGCAGGGGTATCCCACAAGCCCTGTAGACAAGAGACCAAGTCTGATGACCAGATTGAAACTTTCTGTGTTTGTGTGTGTCTGTACGGAAAATAGGCAAGCACAGAGATATTTTCATTTGTTATGAACAGAGTGTAGGCATTGACATTTTAATGCGTTCTTCTTGATAGTCCCGATTACAGGTAGTGTACTTTCCACATATGGCTGTGTATTAAATGCATGTATTTGTGCTCAAATGGAGCAAGCTGCTGTTTTCATATGCATTTGGATTTTTCTGTAGTGTACTGTAGGTTTGGTTCATCTTTACTCCCTGAATCCTTCCAATATCCGGTTTTTGAAGGCCTGGTCTTATTGAGCACATTTCCATCTGCTGATACCCTGCTTGGGAAGACATTGGCAGGCTTCCCCCTTAAGGCATAATTATACTTCACCATCCTGCACATAAGCAAACATACGTAGAGAAGTATTTGCATATGTGTTATATATGTCCACTGGGGGCAGTGTCACATAAAAAAAAAACATAATTTAGTAAAGATTTAGAATAAATTCATTGTGTTAAACAGAAATAATTTTCTTTCTTCCTTTCTTAAGAATCTAATAGGCATTTTGGACTTCTGCTCTGGGGCAATTATTCTCTTACAACCAGTAACAAAATATCAGACCTTTGACACTTGTTGCACTGATTTAGCGGAATGAGGTAAATATTTTTTGTTACCGTTACGTAAAATGGTTGATTTTGTGACGGTAGTGTTCAGTTCAAGTACAGTAGTATACTGTAAGTCTCTATACAAAAATAAAAACAACATATTTTTGAAGACAGACAGGAGGTTGGAATCAGGAATGGTATCAGATTGTGAGAAATTGTTTAAGAAGATTACACCACTGCAGCATCTCAGAAAGCCTAGCCTGCTTAGCATAGCCTGAAGCAATCAAGAGAGTGAGAGGGAGAAACCTACTTTCCTTGAAGATGAGAAAATACTGTATATCGTTGAGCCATACCTTTCGTTACCGGTTCTTCCTATTAACTGTAGCTGACTTTCCAGTATGTAGTGTCACATACATACATGAGATCTGTTATGTGTAGTCATTCACTAGACTGCATGTAAAAAAGCAGAATACGACTGCTGCGTAACAAGATTAATTGACTTCAAAAGCTTTAAATGTAACAAAGATCCTGTGAAGTTGCACTACATTTGTACAAACATACCTACTGAACTATTTACCTGCACCTTTTTATCCTTCATCTTAGCTGTTATACCTTAAAGCAGCTTTTCAAACTGAAATTTAAACACCAAATGATCAATTTTGTATCTCAAACCCAGCATCGGTGAGAACTCCGTCAATACAACGTACACATGGAAGCTAAATACACAAGGAAGCAAAAGCACACTCTCGCATGCATACATAAAAATACACATTTACAATCTCAGAGCTGAAAACATTACCAGCAGACACTTTTTGAACCGCTGCACATGCACAACAAATCAATACAATTATCTTTTGTTCTTGAGATGTGTTTTCTTTCCCCAATAAAAATCTAAATGTATTTTTATATGCCTAACACACAGCAGCAAAATGTTCAATGACAACACAGCGTCTGGGGAATGAGGGAAGTTTTCGTCCCAGCAAACAAATACGCGCATGCTATTTTCTGCTCCTCCAAGATCAGATATTTGGGGCAAGGTGTTCGCAGTTTCCTCCTGGGTCTCTCGGGGGAGTCATGTTTTGTGCTTCGTCTTCAGTCTGAGATAAATGAAAAACCTTTTGACTTTCCCTCCAAGGATGGAGTGCAAGCAGGGAGGAACTGTGAGCTATGCTGAGGAGAATGCAGAATGCCTCCAACGGAGAGAAAAAGAGAGGCGGGGAACACATTAATAAAACAATTTCTTCTCATTATAATGTTGTTCGGATCTCTATTTTTATTTTGCGTTTGCGAGCCTGCATGTCACTTTGGATGGCAATGATTTGATAGAGCAACCTTTGTCATGGTGCATGTTTTTGTTACTACTCAATGCCATTTTTTATGACATTCAATAATGTCACATAATTGACTGTTGAGATAAACACAATTTCACCTTTTTTTATTTTTATCAAGTTAGACTTAAAATTGTAGTGTTAGGATTATTATCCGGTCTCCAGTCAGTTTGTCAGACGCGTTATTTCCTGTATTAATACTAGATTTCCAAATTATTTCTTGGAGATGGAATAACAGCAACCTGCTTCATTGAGCAATATCATGTCAACTATCTATTTATGTAGCAAATACTGTATTTGGCTGCCATGAGTGCATTGACAGTAGATGTGACTGTGTTATTGGGTAGGAGACTGTGTCATTCAACCATTTGCACATCCAATTCTCCATCACCCTTGTTATCATCCCTCTGTTTTTATGTCTGTCTGGCTGTCAGTGCCACATCATTCCGTCAGTCTGCATCCAACAGTTCCCCTTGATTGAGTGAGTAAAGATATAAGTGAGGTTTGAGTGTGCTGACAAGACTGTGATGATGAAGTAGAGGTGCCAACTTGCGCCAGGCAGCTGATGGATGATAATACGGTGCCTCAGGATTACTTTGACAATCTGAATTCAAGTCTGTTTCAGAGACACAGTCATCACAGTAAAAGAACAAGATGATTGCATTGATATTTTTATTGAAGCAAGATATGTAACTAGAAAGCACTGTTTGCACTCAGCTAATTATTGTAATTGGACAGGCACTGTTAATTGTAAAGGAGCTAAGATTAGTTGCGGAGTCATAATAGTCATAATATGGTTGTTTTACCACTATATTTGTACTCAAAATAGTGTTATTGTTATGCTGGGTGTTTTAATAGTAGTAGATGACATTCTACATGCAACTCTGTCTATTACTTCAGTTTATGGTAAGATATCTGATATGGTGAATACTATCAACCTGGTTAAGTCGTCTGTGCAGAAACAATGGCTAATGCTATTATAGACTTTGCATGAATAAGTTATGTAACATTTGATTTCTTGATGAAATATCAGCTTTTTTTTAGATTTTCACTAAACTATGGGTTTCTGATGGCTAAATGAAATAAGAACAGCTACTATATGTTTTCTATCAGTGAATTCATAAATAGAAAGGGGGGGTAGGCATGTACATATATTGGACATAGACTACTGACAGGTAAGGTCACTGAACTATTTTTAGCTTGCAATTTTCAGTAAAATCATTTTTCTTTACCCTGATTGTAAGTAAACAAAATATAAAAACATGCAGTTTTATAAAGTGGCACTGTTCCTCTATAGATGTGCACACAGTCATCAGCAGGGGATTTAATATTTGCAGAGACTGACAGATATTAATCTGATTGTGAAGCCTTTCTGCGTTCCAACAAGCCCTCTCTATCACTATGAAATCTATGAGTGTTTATGTGTGGGTGTGTGTGGAAGGTGTGAGGGGTGCAGGGTGAAGAGAAAAAAAGGAAGGTGTGGTGTTATTAACCGGCTTGTCGCCACCTGCCAGAATCACAGGTGGGTAGCGTTGGGCCATACCTGAGTATGTTTATGAGTGTCTCCTGACACTGGGGGTTAAATCAATGAGAAGACTGACAGTTGACCTAAAATCAAAAGGAGCATTTGTGCAATATCCCCATGGTGGCAGATGACACACAAAACTTTGTGCACTAGTCTCACTCTGATTTTATTTGCTGTCCTTCTCTCTCACTGGGTTAAGGCCTGGTGATTGATCTGGCAAGTTTAAAACGTGACACGTCTTCTCTCAGATGAAGGCCTATGTTGACTTGGTGGCATGTTCTGGACAATTGTCTTGCTGAACTACAAAAGATTAAAGAGCTTGTTCCAGAAGCAGCTATGCAAGTCCAATCATCCCCTGCACATGTTGGCCTTTTCATCACTTTGGTAGATGTAGTAGTTTAGTCATGGCCACTGGAAAGAAGTTCCATGGAACATGCCTCCAACCTACCAACCAATGGATTTAAAGACAGGACCCTCCTGCTACATTTGGTTATAGTTAGCATCAGCTAGCACCTGTCGTTCATTCACTTACCTAGCTGTTAGCAAGGTCCACCCTTGCCTGACACCTGCCATGCCTTTTTGTCTGTCATGCTTGGTACAGTTTGTAAAGCCGCTTACCAGGCTGCCACACCTAGTGTTGCGAATGCTTGATGATCTCTTTGATTATTAAGTTCACATTTAACAACAAACTTAAACTGCTTTATTTTAGTAGTTTGAAAACACAGGTGTCCTTTAAAAATGAAAGTAATTACTTACAACACATCGCTGTGAGTTTATATACATTAGTGAGCAAGAATGACTATAACTATGAGAAAAATAATAGTGTTGAAATGTTATTTAGCACTTGATGACCAGTAACATCATGTAAAGCTATTTTTCAATATAACACTATGTGGTATGAAACATCTTCATGTGTCCATCAGCAGGCACAGACCCTGGAGCATGACACAGAGCTACATTCACAATCACAGTGAGAAACTTGATGAAGGGCTGGAGCAGCAGGATGTCCACTGACAGTTGCTTGTGATCATCCTGTCTGTCTCTCGAGCTAAAGAGACGGTGTTACCTTTGGACGTTTACCTTTGTTGCTCTGTTCATGGGAAAAGCAGTCTCTCAGTTGTTTTTGGCATCCAGCAGTTAGAGTGTACTCTTTCATATGCCCTTTATGTTAAAACCATTTTGCTCTGTTAAAATCCTTCATTGGTAATAGCATGCAGTAAAAAAGTTTTGAATGTGACTTAAAAGGAAGAGTTTTAAGTTGACATGGCTGTATAAAAAAGTTAGATTTATAAAAATCAGCAATTCCATGTAAATTAATGTGAAATGTTACCAAATTATCATATGAACCAAAGATGTCATAATAATCCATAATCAAAAGCCTGTTGACCTAGTACTGCATTGAATTTATTGTCAAAGAGTACACTATATACTACATTCAAACAATTACAGTTAATATTGTGATAAAAAAAATTAGTCTTACCCAGCTCTTTATCAAAAAACTGCTATGGTAATCAGAACAGTTTAGCTCAGAGAAGACGGAACCTAAAGATGTAAGATTCCTTTAGATATTAAAACCATCTGAAATGTTAGAACATGTGAGTCATCTGTCTGCGCTGGACAGTTGATAATCGTATTGACGTGTTGTCGATCGAATAATTGGGTGGAAAGTTTTTTTTTTTATTCAAGTGTGAGGTACATAACCTGTGTGTGAACTATCATTAACATTAATTATGATCACATGCTACTTGCAGTTGTGTTGCTCGCAAAAATTTTTGAGTTCAGTTTTCATTTTTGTAGAAAAGTATTTTTGAGGACACTGGGATTTTGCATTTAGTACTCACTGCTGTACAGTAATACAGTTGTGAGGTATTAGTACTCTACCTTTGTGCAACTTGATACTGTACATAAATACAGAAGCAAATATAATAGCTGGATAGAAAGGATAGGATAGATGCTTTTATCTAATGCAACTTAAAGTGTTATCTTATCTTATCTTATCTTACAAGGAGAAGACACAAGCACTTACCATTCGGGTACATTTTATATAACGATAATTACAAATTACTTTTCAAAAATAATCATTAGATTCAAAACAGATCTTCATGTATAGCACTTAAAAATAATATTTGTTACGAGCTGCAACATTAAAGTGGCGAACACAATAATACACAGTAATTATAATACAATAATGTCATATACATTTTATATGAAATTAGCTTTTTAGCTAAAGCTTAAACTTAAGAATCATTTTGAATGCTGGACTTAAAATAGCATAATTCTACAGTGTGGTATTTCTACTTTAATTAATGTAAGTTATCTGAGTAATCTTCCTCCATTTCACCCAACCACCCAAAACTAGTGCCGTGTAGACACTACACACACGCTACATCTCCCACTGTTGTCAAAAGCATAAGCTTGACCATCTATTGCATATAGACTGGAGAGAGAGAGAGGGATGAACAAAAGCCATCTCCATCATTTTCATCAAAGTGTCCCTAACCACATGTTGAGAGGAGAGAAATTCTTTAAACCTGCTCAAGTGGAGGTGTACATTCAACTTAAGTCAGGGCAAAAACGGCATTAAAAAAGCTCAATGTTCCCCAGTAATCCAATCGCATCACACCAGTCCCTAAATCTTTGTCAAGGAAATGCAATTGTTATAATGTGTTTATTGAAACTTGGGCAAGGTTTTATTTAATCATGCCGTGCTCTAACAGCACTGGCGGTAGATGAGAAAAACTCACAATCTTTCATCACACCATCATCCTTGGAAAATCCAATTTGTTGCTGTTCCTCTCGCCCCGGTGCGCACCACACATGCGATTGCTGCACGGTACAGCTCAGAACATGGGGTAAACTCATGTTAATGTGTGTTGCCCTTTTATAGTGTGTTGTGTATCATAGTAGGCTCATCTTTTTGTGGATTATCAGAGGAATTCAGTGTTTTAGGAAGGTAGAAGGGCAATGGGCATGGTTGTACACACATTCAGACCTGTTTACTTCAAATATGTAACAGTGACACACTTCCTTTTCAGGTTTGACAGGAAATCTGCTGATAAATGAACATATCAGTGTTCAACAATTAACACTAAATAAATGCTATAGGGTTTTTTTTTCTACAACACACACCAAATGGACATTTGACATTTTGAATGAGAAACAAGTAAATGAGTTTGTTTGTGTAGCTGGCAGAAGAATGGGGGTGATGCTCGGCCCACTGGCAGCTTACACAAACTGTTTCAGACATAGGGTCAGAAGTGATACTGCATAAAGGCCCATTATAAGAAAAATATGCATTTTGTGGAATTGTAAATTGTCCAGTAAAGTCCAAGAATAAAAACATGCATAATTTGGCCCCTTTAAAATGTTCTCCTGCCCAGGAGAGACTGCCCTACTATTACAATGAATTATTTATTATGTGTTGATTTTTGATAGTAATTACTGTTCGGCGTTCATTGAGGCCTGTTGCTTTGTAGTTCAGCTGCTCTACTATGAATAACACACACTCACACCTAAACTGTCTGACTTATTTATTAGAGTATTTGAGTTGGTGACAGCTCATCATCTAGGGTTCATGGTACCTTGGAGTAATAGGCTTGGGTGATGATAGAAAAATGGCCTTGGCCAGAATTTAATAGTGTTTGTATTTGTTGGTGTTTGTGCATGTGACATCGATGGAGCCTGCACCCAAGGAAACAACAGTTCTTGGTTTATTAACATGGTAGAGACAAAGGCTTGAATGTGTGTTGGTTAACTTTCCGACAAGATGCTTGGCATCAGTAGCCACTATACCCTGGCAATGGAGAGTAGTAATTCAGTGTGTACGTATGTGTGTGGTTAAATAAAAGTAATGTTGACTGCTCCTTGCTCGTCCACCTGCCAACCTGGCATCATTTCCCCCCTCTCTTCTCTCTCACTCATAAAGTTTGCCAGATGTTACAGATTAGTCAGCATTTCACTTTGGCTCTAGTCTTAAGTCAAATGCCATCACCCTGAGCCACCCCTAGGTAACCATAAAGGCTTGAGGTTTGCAGATGGGAAACCTTATTGGTTGTAAACCCGAGAGGCTGTAATCCAGCTGTGTTTTAAGCCATTATTGTGATGTAGCCTGGGAGAAAAGGAATTTTCAACAACATATCAGCTAATCGTGTTTTGCTTAGAGCCTCATGATGTGGTTGACAATATGTTGAAGGCAAACAGTGGCAGTTGCCAGCTCTCTCTCAGGGGACTGACAGTTGAGTGTGACTGACAACTCTGACCTGTTTGTAAGGTGTTCCCACAACAACATAATTGACATCTGTATTGACTCTGTAAAACACACAGTAGGTATCTATTTTCCGTGCTATAAACATCCAATCTTTATATCTTAAATCTACTGGCTCTAATATGCTGCCATACAATTTTCTGAACTGAAAAGGTATTTATTGTAAACTTATCCCAACTGATCCTCATATTCTTAGGGAATGTGACCTTCCACCTTTGCCACGGCTCAGCTAAAATAATATTTGGACATACATAAACACAGTAAGCTGTCTCATTTGAATTAAATTTTTACTTTACCCAAGTACCCAGAAGAGTAAGACTGGGGTCAGTTTAAGCATAATAACACACGACTGGTTGAGCTACGTCATCAAAAAACTGAACACTTCATCCAACTACTTGCACGCTGAGTCTGAATTATGTCGTCAGTGCTGTTCTCCTCTACTGTACGTAGAGAGTCTCTCAGGACAAACAACTCTATGTCCCCCAACTCCCCGTAACGCCTCAAGCCTTTTACACAGGCGCCAGGGTGAAATCACCCTGCCTCTGACACTGCCTCTCAAGGAGGCTTAAATCCCAGTATTGTATCATTTAGACAGAAGGGTGAGGCACCATATTGGCGCAGAAAAATAATGTTAAGTGTAAAATGGTTTAATTCACCCATGTCCATGATCTCTTAAAAATGATTTTTTGTAAGCAGTCTAAACAAATTAAAACTCAAATAAAAACTAAATGAACAAAAATGATAAACTGCAAAAACCACCTCACGATTAACCACCTGCTCTCTCCTCGCTTCACCCTTCTCTTCCTCCTCCTCCTGGGCACCTACTCCTCCTCCCCTTTTATCCCTCTACCCTTTCCTCTATTTTTCCATCTCTCTCTCTTCCTCCCACTTTCCTCCCTGCCCTCCCCCACCTCCCTCTCCCCTCTAACTCCCCTCCGATTTAGCTATTTAGCTCCAGGTAAAACAGCAAGCCGACCCTTACGTTGCTTCTGTCTGTGAAGCTTTTGTCCTCTTCCTCGTAATTGCACTAAGGCTCAATGCAGAGAGTGTGTATGTGCGTCTGTCTGTTAAAGTGTGTGTGTGTGTGTGTGTGTACTGTACATGTGAGCGAGGAGGAGACAAAAAAGACACAAAAGCGAGGCGGAGAGGGTTTGTTGGGGGGAGTTGCTGGGTTGTTTGTGTATGTGTGCCTGCGCTTATGTTTGTGTGAGTCTGCCTCTTTTGCTTTTCATCTGCTGCCTATAGTGCAATCCACAACTCCACTCCCAGCCAGCTTCCTAGCACACACAAATACACAAAAACACACTCATACACACATTCATAGCCCTGCAGTGAGGTTGTTAGCAGGTGATAATAGTTTATGTTAGCATTAGCTGCGTTAGCCTAGCCACCATGCCCCTAGTGAGTCTCTGTCTCAGTGGAAGCCAGGGATTTCTCTTCATTTGAAGGCTGAATGGGGGGGTGGGGGGCTCAGTTGAGCATGCATGCGCACACACAGACACTGGGGGGCCTGAGGGAGGGCTAGTAACTGAGCCACCAGCCAAGGGAGCTGGACCAATTACACTGTTAGGATAAATGTAGCACCGGCTATGCATGGATTGTGGTACTTAATAGTCGGCACGAAAAAGACAAACTAGCCCTTCCTCCCTTCCCTTGACTTCACTGTTCTCCCATTCGCTTCGGTGTTTTTAAATGGAGAGGAATTTGAAAACAGATTTATGGGTCAGTTAAATATAGCAGGCAAAACTGATTCCCTAACCAACCACCCCTCCTCCATAACTTCATCCATCCATCTCTCCCCTGTATCAGCACTACTCTTTCACTCCCTCCCTCCCCAGTTTTTGTCTCGCTTTCCCTCCCTTTGGTCTTTTATAAAATGATATATCTCTTAAAAAGGATGTAACAGTTCCCCCAGTGGAACGCTCAAACACAAATTGACAATCCAGACCTTGTGGTTTAATAGGCACCCTGTACCTCTCTCTCTCTCCGACTTCCCCTCCCTTTCTTTCATTCTATCTCTGTCTCCCTCCCACCTTCCTCTCTCCTGTCTCTTATTCTCCTGACCAACAAGGACTTATTAAATGAAGCCTTAACTAAATCTAAGTTAATGAATTATTCTAACACCTACGATGTGATTATTGTAATTAATGGGCCACCGACGTACCTGCCTTCACACCAGGTTTCCTTAAATGAACATCTTGCACAGGACTAATGTCTTTCTTTTTGACACAGATTTAAAGCTTCCTCTGTCTGCCTTTTCTCCTCTTCAACTAACAACCCCAAATGCATTGTGGAATAGAAATCTGGGTCTGATATTCATTTTTCTTCTCGAGAGAAAAAAAAAATACCCATGAGTATTTATATTATGGTTTCAATAAAATTGAGAGCACTTAAATTAGTGTTTAAAGGATTACCATGATCTCAGTGGGTAAATTTTTACGTCGATGCTCGTTTCTGTAGGGATGGTGACCTCACATAATTTGCTTTCCATTTTGTCAACAGGCTTAAGTCCATGTGATGGTATCAGTGAGTGTTTGGATTTGGATGACAAGCATCATTTGGCAATCTAAAATGTTTGTTTTAGGGGCTAAGCGAATCTTTCCTCAGTAGCCGTCCTATTTTGGATATGTTTTTGCTGCTTTTCCTTTAAAAATCATCCAGAGGAGGGAGGAGTGGTGTTTCACTAAAAATGTGTTTACCTCACCATACTGAGGGTTGTAAATGCAACGGTTAGCAGGTTTTCAGCAGCGTGCATGGAGGTGAGAATCTCCCTCCTCACCACAGGCTAGCCTCAAGCGCCAACACACAGACATGCTCCCATACTTTTTTTCACACACACATGCACATACACAGACTTGTACGCACACTGCCTTCTGCTGCCTTCTGCTAATCCACAACACCAGCACAATCCACTTTCAGGGCTGCGCTGCTGCAACTGCGCCAAACAGGCCACAAGTTTGGTTCCTTCTCCAAGACACAGAGTTCCAGGCCATGTTTAAGATTCTGTTTCAGCAGCAAACACACAGACCAGCACTGTTCAAAGTTCTAGTAGTATAAAAGCAGATAATTTGACAGAAAAAACCTTCCTGGTGTCTGTGCTAGTTCACAAACCTCGGCCAAGCCTTTCATCCCGAAGCCAATGTGTATAGGGCAAACATTCAGTGCGCTTTGATTTTCTAACCACTTAAGAAGATTCGGTCATGCTTAATCCAGTTTCTCACCCGAATTTCCCTCCAAGCTGGTAATTATGGCTGAATAAAGTATAGACTTGAAGTATTGCTGTTGTTGCTGTTGTTATAGACCCTGCATCGGGTGTCATACCCCCCTAGTTAACCTGCAACTACACCGAAGAAGTTAACTCCCAACCTGAGCAAAGTTATCCACAGTGTTGATCAGGGGCCCACACTTCAGGTTTATGTTTAGGTCTGTTTATGGTTTTATTTTATCAGTTTAAAGAAGAAATACCTGTAATACAGTTTCTGTATATTTTTTTATCATTTGTAAATATTTTATGCAGGTCAATCTCAGATAGCTAGATAGCTAGATAGATAGATAGATAGCTAGATAGCTAGATAGATAGATAGATAGATAGATAGATAGATAGATAGATAGATAGATAGATAGATAGATAGATAGATAGATAGACAGACACTAGCAGGGATTTAATGGATTTTAAGAGATCTACAGCCTGACTGATATCAGTATGTATCAATACTTTTCTTATTCGACAATTTTCTATTGCCTCAGTTTATTTACACAGTCTTTGTCATTGACCTTTTATATATTACTGTGTCCTTGTTGGGAAAATAGCAGCATTTGTTACATCTAAACCCAAAGATCACATTTTCTTCTTTTTTGCCTTTATATATCAGATCTGCCAAACCAGCAGCACACACTGCATCTCTCAGGTATGCTCATTGTGTAGAGAGATGTGAGGGGTACAGGGTTGACCCATGTGGACCCACGGCTGGTCTGTGTGCTCCGTGCCTGCAGCTACAAGGCAGCCCAGCACTGATGAGAATCCCTGTAATTGGCCCAAACCTGCACACATGGCCCCGAGCTCCTCCACTCTACATTGCCAATGAGAGAGTGGAGGATACAGATGGAGAAAGTAAAGCAAAGAAAGAGAGCTGACCTGACTGAAGATGCAACTACATACTGATTTCTGTGAAAAAGTGCAGATTGGGTTCACCAAATTCTGAGCAATGGCTGTAAAAGAAGCAGCTCACCTAACTTGAATAATGGTATACTGATTTTTACAGAGTCAATCAGCGATCTTACGACTCTGGAGAGAAATCATTTCTGTGCTTAGACTTTCTTTATCTTCCAGTTCTTTATCCAGGACATGTTTGTCTTTTTATACTCATAGTGTATTCCCAATATTTTCAGCGTAATATCTCTTATCCATCCTTATTCATGCTTTGCTCCATCTCCTCACTTTCAATGTTGGTGCATGTGTGTCATGTGTGTTTGTGTGAATGGTGCACTACTGCACGTGGGCCTGCTATCTCCTAGCCACACTTCTGGGCCTGGCAGTGCGACAAAACATCCTGAGGGGCCTAACTTTCCCCAGCTTTCCAAACTCTCCCTCCCCTCTCTCTTTCTGTGTCTGTTAGCCATCCAAGAATATGCCAGTCAGGTCCTGGGCAATCTGCATGCTGCCCTCTTGCCATCCTCCACCTCCCATCTCATCCTCTCTCTTCTGTACTGCTGTTCTTTTCTCTTTTCTTTCTCTTTCTGTCCCATATTTTCTCTTCATGCACCCTCTCTGCTCTTCTTCTCCCTGGCCTTTGGCAGCCTCTGTAAACCCGCTGCATGAAGTGGTGTCTGTTTGTAGCTCGGTACAGTATGTGTGGTGACGCCCTCTGGTCACGTTGGCACGCTCGCTGACAGCTTGATTTGGACCCAGTGTTGCAGAGAGAAGCAGACAAGCATTAGAAAGCATGTAAATTTACATATCCAGGCAACATCGAGGGGATTTTATGTTTATTTTTGGTGAATTGGGTTCAGACCAAAGATGATTGCGTTAAAATATATCTACTAATTGTGTGATAAATTGATGTAAATATTTGGTGCATGTTCCTTCCTCTTATAGCATGCATTTAAAATTAAGATTTGTCTGAAAAAAGGCGGATCATAAGGTTGGGACATATTTCCTTTCAGTACTGCTTTCAGTTCTGGGATTGATTAATTTAATTTAAATAAGCTGACAGAGATCCTACAGACGAGTGGCTCATTTTACTCAGTTAAGAAAACTTTTAAACATTTACACATGCTGAAGACAGCAACAGGCAAGGCTTAATGTTGCTGACTACTATGAAATCAAACTGCCTAATTTATAATTAATTTCTAATCCATATCTGATCCATGATTAGAAAGAATATTACTGCATTTGATTTATTACCTGTTTCCATTGGAAAATATATATATAAACTAGCAGAGAATTAAGAACATGACTCATAAATGTTTTATCCAGTTACAGTTACAGCCTCGGTTTTAAGTCGTAGTCTTGGGTTAAAAAAACCAGTACCTGCAAAATCATCTTTAGGTGAAGAAAAATCAATGTGCGGATGTGTCACTAAAAACATGAAGAATAGGGTTTTAAAAACAAAATGTTTTAAATGGAAAAATTCCGTACATATTCTTGTATGATAATAATATTGTCATTTCCCTTCTGGATATTAAATATAATTAGTTATTTTAAAAGTAGAGAACAAAAAAAGAGGTTCAGGTTTTCTGCAGCTACCAGACTGCATGACTGCTCTACATTTGGTCAGCAAATTATGTGCAATATTTTGAAATGGATCATGGAATGAGGCCCAATAGGGAATCCCATTTATTAATGTTTTAAATTGCTTTTTTTCAACTCAAGTTTGGAATACTTACTCTCTGTTGGTTCAGATGACTTGAAAACATTTTATGCTAAACATGTGGGTTTTGTTTTGTTGGGTTGTTTTGGTTGCAATCCATAATGCATGCAATGTATGCATACAAACTAGAGGCCACTGTCAGAGGGTGGGATGAAAGAGTGGACAGCCTGATGGGCAAATGGCCTGTTGTTATTGAATGTTATTGATTGGTTGTCTAATTCCACTGTATAAGGATTGATGTGACTTCACGGTAGGCCACATCTGCACAGAAACAAATGGGAGGAAACACAACAGCTACTGTAGCAAGACCTCCTTCGAAAGGAACTGATTAATGCAGACTCCTCCAGGGGTAAGGATGGAGGGATGGATGGATGCTAAGGAGGAGAGCCTGGCAGCTAGCTCCTAATGCTACCGGGAGAGTGACAAGAGTGAGGGAGGAAAAGGAGAGAGAACGTCCGGGGGCAGGCATGCAAGAGCGAATACACACACTATGTACACGTGGGGAGGATTTTGACTCTTAATCTTGCCCTGTGTTGCTTTGATAAGGAGAGAAATCCCCCCCACCCTTGCAACAAAGATAGAGCTGTTCTCCTTTTGTCTTAAAGTTACGGGCATATTTATGCATGAGCTGTTTATTTGTGTCAGGCTTACAAATTAATTTCTCTGAGTCCTCCAAAAAATAAAGTGTGTGTGCCCAAGTTAGCTGTGACTTTGCAGAGTTTTGAGACAAAGATACTCAGTGCTGATGTCGGGACTACATTCGTCCAAGTACACATGGAAGCCAACGCACACTTACAGATTCACATTCTTTTAAGCCTTTTATCTAGTTTCTCAAGAGCATGCGCTTGCCAAACCTGTAGTAGGTCACTAGATGTCAAGTGCACCGCAGTTCTCATCCTTCCTTGCTCTTAATTTTGTTCTAAAATTACAGAAATCTGGGCTCCAACACTGACTGGCTGACTTAAAGAAAAAACGTATTATTGAATATCATTCTTACCGTAATATCCAGCAGTCAGGTCAATCTCCTTACAAATCTGCTTCAGTAACCACCACCCTTACAGTAACACTTGATCACCAGTGTTGTTTACTGTTTTCCCATCAGCATAAAGCAACAGTTCCTTTTGGCAGGCTTTCAATAAAACCCACAATTCAAAAAAGCAAAACGTGCACATACATTCAGATATGCACTTGCACACACATCATGTGGCTGTTAAAGGTACAGAGCTCTGTTTTGAAGCTGGTTCCAGGCTTTGAAGTCCCTGATCTTTGGTTCTGGCTCATCACACACTGATGCAAAACCAGACAGTCAAGTTGTCACTGCCTTCTGCCACATTTTGCAGAGACTACAACTGGGAAGTCATTTTTTAAACTAGCACTGTGTCACTGGTGTAGACAGGCCTTATCAGAACAATGTCATTCATTGGAGCGTGCTTGTATGCTCTCAACTAAATAAACATGCACGTACAGACTACTTTGTAAATGAGCAGAAATAGACTGGGGGATAGAGAAAACAGGTGACTATACGAATAATGATGAAAGCTGAGAAGGGCAGGAGTGGCCAACCCTTGTACTCGAGAGCCACTGTCCTTGTTTTTTAACTACCCCTGCCCTACTCGCTGCTCATTACCTGGATCAGATGTGTTCAGCCAATCAGAAGATGGGCGTGCAGGCATGGTTGGAAAACAAGCAGAACAGTTGCTCTCGAGGACCAGAGTTAGCAACGGGACCTGAATGTGTTGGATCATGTAAGATAATGGCCTCAGTAAATAAATATATACAGTACATGTTCAAAAGCTCTAAGCTGTTAGCAAGTCTGAATGATCTTAAGATGTGGAACTATGTTAACATTTTGTAATATACTAGTATTATGCTTTACCAGTATCACGTAACCCTCTGTGAATAAACGTATACACGTACAGTATACACACACCTCTATACATCTGTTTATGAGTGTGTGCTGGCATTTTATGTCTCTCTGCACCAGTTTTTTTTTTTCTCTCCTTGTTCTAGACAGTTTCTCATGCACTTAATTTATGGCACACCTGCAGTGTGTGCATGTGTGTGTGTGGGTGGGTGTGTGTGTCTGTGGGTCTAACTGTGTGGTAACTCATAGGCTCGCAGTGGAACTGTTGACGAAGGAATGCTGCTCCCTCTGACTCACCTGATGACTTGTCTTTTACTTTGTGACACACAATAGAAAAGCAGTGAGCAACACATAACAGCAGTGTTTTTCAGTTCAGAGGTTGAGATCGAAAGGTGGGAAATGTTCCCTAAATATTTCAGGAGAAATCCAAGCTTTAAGATATCAACTGGTGCCGTCACTGGCACAAGTGACATGTAAAAAAAATAATACAGTATGGTACTTTAAGCCCCCCCAAAAAAAAAGGGCAAGGAGGGGATTAATAGTGGCGTCTTGCAGAATATACAAATACTAATGAGCTGCCATATGTGAGTTGAACAGAAGCTAATCAAACACAAACATATGATACAACACACCCACACATGCTTACTCACACACAGTCCATCATTGTCCTGAAAAGAATTCCGCTTCTCATGAGATGTGCTACAGAATGACATTAGATATGCACTAAGCCAGTGTAATCACATAATCAATGACTAAAGAGTTCAGTCCACTGCCCTTTTTTAAGACGGGCACTGACAGCGCTGGGTGGGTGGTGTTTGAAGTTTACATGTATAAAAGCTGTGAGCGTGGCCTTGGATGGATGGTCGTACTCATTTACATTTCTGCCTCTTTGCACTTGTGTCTGTCTTCTGAAGAGTGGTCTAGAGATGATCACTACAGCATGCTGCCGTCTCTCACACATACACACATGCGCACTTGTATTTTGTCTGTGTTTATGCATCTGTCTTGCGCTCTCTCAAGTGTCGGAATGTATAAATACAAGCCATGCTTCCAGGAAAGCCTTTAGGCTAATGAGTCTACAGCCTAATTACGTGGAGTATTATTTAGAGGATGCAGTTGTTAAAATGGTTATTTGACTGAGGTAACGTAGACAGATCTCCACAGAGACTATGTTTTCTATGTGCATAGAAGTCCACTGCAAAATGACATTCTAATTCATTGCTTAATGATCAGTTTGGGGTATAGAACAGCAAAGAGCAAATATCAGTTTTGTTGACATGGCCCAATATTCCAATGGATTTACAGTTTTCACAACATAAGACACCAAATAAGGTTCACCACTTTCTGTCCAGGAAGACCAGTGAGTGCTGGTTTCAATACTTGTTGCTGATTGGTGAACATCTGCAGAGGCTGGTCGACTAAGTGTTTATATATGTTCACTGTAATTACGCAACGTCAGCTTAGTCAGTGTGTAAAGTTAGAATAATGGAATGCCTATAAAATGCAATCAAGGGGAGTAAGGATGCCAGATATCTTGAGTCATGGTTTACCCAAGTCAGACTGTTGACTGTTACTAATGTTGTGTATTTAGTGGAAAATTTGTATTTTCAGAAGTATTTCATAAATGGTTGTGGGTCATAGAATCACTAGCTAAACTGTGTTTAAATTACTTCACTATATAATGTATGAATACAGTGTGTATGTTTTTTAAGTTTTTAAATGAAAAAAAAAACGATCCCACTGTTTGCCTGTGTTAGCTGTTATGTCTGTTCACCCGTCTGCAGAAATGAAACCATGTGTTTGTGATCAGCAGCAACACATGGTGCAAGCATGGCATCCTGGGAAAAAAAGGAGAGGGACGGAGCCCATGCATCTTGGGTAGGAAACGGGAAAAGAATACAGACGACAAAACAGATCCCATCTTTATTAGCGGAACCTGGACAGCAGGCTTATGTGTCCTTTTGGGCTCAGGTCAGTGCATATTAAAGAAATGCATACTTCTCATGCTCAGATTTCACTGTGCAGCATCTTCCACCCCCACTGTCTCATGAGGCGGTGAGAACATTAAAGTACCTGAAAGGGATCAGCGTTAAAAATGGCTATCGGGTGGTGACAGTTGGGAGTAGCGGCGGAGCTACTACTCCAGGCCCCTGCAGCCATGTGACAGTGATGTGATCTAGTTTAAACAACAGCTGTTTGTGATTCCAGGGGAAAATAGGAGCAAGATTCCCCTTGAGATGACAGCGGCTCACTACTCCAATTATCTAAATGAGGTGTCTCAACATCTCAGGCTCACTCACCTTGTAAAAACACACTACATTCTTCTCACCGGTCTCTGATGTGTGATGCTGTTACATCACTTAATCTCTCAGACTGTCCTTTGTCTCTAGTGGATCAGAACACAAAACACAGAACACAAAATCTCCAACTCTGTTGCTCACCTGCTTCCCTCTACCTCACGTCTCTTTGTATCAAAGCTCATTTTTTCACTGTGAATATCACCTGTTGTTGTGCATGTGCGCCTGTGTGCATGAAACCATCCTGCCTTGGTGTTGTATTGAAATGATTAGCGAGCCATCTTTTATGATGCTTGCTTGCTTTCTGGGCATGTGAATACTTGCACAGGACTCAAACCGCACTCCTCCCCATCCCCCAGCCTTATCCTGCAGCTATCCCTGCCCTGTCCCATAAAAATGATGCAACAGAACTGAATTAAAGAGGCTGAGATAATCTGTATATGTAGCTGCACTGTAGCCCCAATAAATTCCTTTAGATTGCTAAACATGTTTTATGCAAGTCTGCTATTTTGGGTTTTTATAAAATGAGGTTTTGTCATGTTTAACCAATGAAATCTATTAATGAACTTCTGAATACCATGAGTAAGTGAAATTATTGATAAAATGTACACGTCTCAGTGAATATCATATCATATAGGCAGCATGATAGCTCAGTGGGTAGGGCAGTCATCTTCAAACCCAAGGGTGAGCGGTTCCCAGACTCAACAAGCTATAAATGCTGAGGTGTCCTTCCACAAGGAATTTACCCAAGGGATTTCCCAAGGGGATCAATAAAGTACCAATTCTATTCTATTCTATATCTCATGAAAAATCTACTCATCCATTGTAAAACACAAATGTTGGCAATATACAAGCAGTTGTGCAGTTCAGTGTACTCGAAACATAGCACTACTGCAAATTGAAGGGCTACATATTGTAGTGTACTTAATGCCATGTACTTAACACAGAAGTGTTCTTTGTCACTCATGCTAAGCTAAGAAATAGCATGCAAGCACATGAATTCTTAAACATTTATTTTTAAAAAAAATCTCTTTAAAACCTAAAAAAAACAAACACATAAAAACATACGGATTGCAAATTTTACTGGCATTAACCTTTAAGTACTCTCAGTTATTCACTGGTTTTGGGAAACCCAGAATATCAGAAAAAAACCCATGAAACCCCAAAGAAGTCCCAGTCTCTTACTTCTCCCCATATGTCTTTTACCAGGTCGTAAGTGCCTGTACCACCTGACACATGGGTGTGTTTAATTAAAGTTATATAGCCACCATAAATGGAGTTGCCATTATGGATAAAGAAACTTTATGAGAACCTAAAAAATTAAGCAGCTTCTTTGAAGTATGAACCACATCATGGCAACAAATAGTAAAGGTTATGGAGTGAAATGCATTCAAATGATATTTACTTTTTTCCCATAAGACACCTGGGTTTTATGTCAAACTTTATTGTCCTAGTATAAGTATTAATTGGTTATTAAAGAAAAGCCTGTATTTGCCAGCTTAGGTTTTTATAGACTTAAATGCACACTGGCAGCATATGTACCTTGACAGGGGAATAGTGGGAATAAAAAGTGCCCTGGACTACCGAAGAATGACCCTCCAACGCCCATCTGGAGACACACCATTACATAAAGTCCTTATCACACTATACAACCATCATGTAGTAAGTAGATTTAACTTACTATGATGACTAATTTCTATAATTTTGTTATGTAAATCGAATTATTTAAATAACTACAGATTATATGATTTCTTCAACAACAAAGTAGTTACGGTCTCAAAGTGATCGCACAGTTGGGTTGAGACAATTGGAAGAAGCTGGACCTTTATGTGGTCATTTTATATTCAAATTACGTAGGTCTAAACTAATTACGCAGACTCTTCTTCTTTCTAATCAAAACATGTGTTGTTCCACTCTTCTGTCCTGCTTCTTTCTGTAAAGTTTCTGCTGCTATTTGAAGCACTTGGACTGTTCTGTAAATTAACTTAGTAATGAGTCAACAATAGTCCACTACTGCTATTTCCAATGCGATGGAGAAGATGGGCACATTAAGCACAGTGGGCTTCTCAGTAGGGCTGGTCACCATGACCCAGCGTCAGTCTCCCACATGCCCTACTCATCTCCCAGTCAGTGGCCCAGTTTGTGTAGTGGCCCACTGGAAAAAGTTCCAGTTCTCCCTATAGCCACTCTTAACAGTGTGTCTATATACAATATGTGGATGGCAAAAGTTGCAACACACTGCTAAGTAGAAACAGCCTGAAATACAGTACTGAGTTTAGTAAAGTGGGTTAAGAGAAGATACTGTAAAATTCAAATTTTGTCTGGATTGGACACTAGGTTTATACAGCATTTATGTTCTTGTTTCAGACCCGTGTTACCTATTCACTTTTACAGAGCTCAGATTTTGTTAACAGTTGCATGTTGCTATTTTATCACCGCAAAGTGTGAAACATTTCTCTT
The DNA here is from genome assembly GCA_034779795.1 of Ctenopoma multispine. Taxonomy (NCBI): domain Eukaryota; kingdom Metazoa; phylum Chordata; class Actinopteri; order Anabantiformes; family Anabantidae; genus Ctenopoma; species Ctenopoma multispine. The sequence goes on along the minus strand of JAUYWH010000012.1, from coordinate 23,687,969 downwards.
TGTGCAGATGATGTCATTACGTTAACTCAAGTCAGTTAAATTGAAAACATTGCATGAAACTATATATTAAATGGGATATTTGATGTCTAATAATTAAATGTAAATGAAAAGTCACTCTAAGAGACTCTTATCCTCAAGATAATAAGGACAATGTTATCCTTTCACTGAACTGTGATTCTTGCAGTTTGTGCTTAGAGCTAAAGGCTTTGTTGTCAAGTTGTAACCACCAAAATAACTTCTCGCACCAGGCTGCACATTGGCCACCAGTACTCCCAGAAATATGCACTCATTCATCAAATCAATGCATTCTCCTCCCATTCACAGAGATCTCCTCCAGCAGAGAACAGGACAGCCCAGCGCAGCAGCAAGCTAGACATGTCTGTTGGAGATTTCACAATGGTTCAGCAAGCAAACATACTTCCCTTAAGGCCCTTGGGACAAACAAAGCATCAAGCGGAGGGACTCTAGGAGTGCTTGCTGCTGTCTTTTTCTCCTCTGTGTGTGTGTGTGTGTGTACTGTATTTTCTCAATGTGTATTGTGTGTTTATAAATGTGTTACTGTACTGCACCATCCAGATAATAGTAAAATAGAATTAGTAATAATATACTGTGCACAACTGCTTCTCATTGTTATTGGTTTGGCTTTGGTTAAAATAAAAATATTTTTGGGTGTCATGTATTTTCAGTTTTTTTGACAACCCAGTGTATGCCAGTTATGTAATACACTACAGCCAAAGCACACTGAAGGAATGAAGCACACACTACTTGTTTGGGAGGAAAGACATCACCACAGGGTTAGATGAATGGAGGGATTTTATCCTAAGGCGATCTTGCATGTATTAAGCCCGTCTTGCATGTATTAATGTAAAAGTGATGGCATGAACAGATGAGGAGATTTTTACAATTTTTGTAACATTTTATTTTTTTTAGGCTTTGCTGAGCTGTCTTCACTTGAACTACCAATTCCTATGGGCATCAATTATCTTTTTCTTGTTGATAACTAATCATTAATTATGTAATACAATGTAGCAGTACGTTATGGAATGGAAGTGAAAAAGACTTAACTTTGGGCACAATGATAGTCTTAGACATGTTTTGCAATCAAATCCAAATTAATTTAATAGGATACAATTTGGCAAAGCAACAATGTTTTGGTCCTGAATTTAGAAGTGTTCTATCAGTGTGGGGGACATATAACTATCTATGAGTTGGCATAAATCACAGCGCAGTGGGGTGGGGGTCCACCCGGGCTGGCACACCACAATGGGCCTGTCAGAATAAGCGGGACGGGGGCACATTCTTCACCTTCCCCAGAATGGCACCTACCAAAGCAGATCCCCTGTCTACCCATTCCCCAGGCCCCAGATAAGAAGCTCATCCGTCATCTATTGGAGCCGCATTAAATTTTAACTCTGGTTACCGAGTGTGGCCATTCAAACTTTTATCTCAAACCTTCTTTATCTTCTTTTCATTAAGTTCTCAAGCACTAATAGCCCTGCGAGTCTCCGCCGGGGTAAGGATGATGTTCTGAATAATGAAAGCTCATTATTTCTCCACAGAATGCTTGTTAATTCAAATGATGATATTAAAACTATAGTAGCCCTCAGCAGTCGGGTGATTTCTAGCATACTTTATCATGTATCAATATATACTCTGTTTGTCAAAACTGCCCCAAGCCTGGGCTGACATTCTCCTCCCGAGGAGTGGAGTGCTTCAGCAGGGCCTGCAATACTCTAAGGTGACAACTGGCAGAGTTTGTGCCTTTAGGAAAGTGGGGGAAGGAGGGATGAAGGCAGTGATGGGGAGAAGGATGAAACGCAAAGAGCTGTCATTGTGCTCCCATGTCTATTCGACATTTTTCCATCATGCACATGCACGGATGCCCCCCCCCCCCTTCCTTCCACATACACCCATGCACGAATACACTCACATCTGTCATCCTCATCTGTCTTGCCTGATATGTGCACATGTGAGCAGACATTTGCACATATTCGCTTAAGTTCATACACATATGCATTGAAGTATGTGTGTACATTCACATGTGCATGAACACCCAGGGACATTAACCTTTAAATACACCACTCTAGTATTTTATCTTTAAGACATGACTTATGCCCAGTTAGTATAATGATGTGATTTTTTTTATTCATCATAATTCCTATATCATAAACAGTATCCACAAGTCCAGTAGATCAGCATTGTTTGGAGATCTCTCAATCCCCTGTCAGAATAAATTATTGCATTTTGTACTTTTACAACATACATCAAGGAAAAGGTATATTTAATAAACATACAAGTAGAGTTACATACTTTTCTTTAGACGTGTTTTACTGAACTACTTCTTTGCTGTAAGAATAACCAATTAGGCTCTGATATGCATTATTTTGTTAGTTCAAAATAGCATATAATAAGGGGATATTGAATTGTGTGTCGTTTTAGATGCTGACACTGCTCTTTAGAGTTCTCTAAACAAATCACACACACTGATAAGTGTGAAGCTGACATTTAGTCTTGAAAAAGAATGAATTTGCTTTGCTCCACTTTCCACAACAATGTTTATCACGGTTAAATTAGCCTGTCGCTTTAAAAAAAACACTTTTGTCTGTGTAGATGGCCTGTGTTTTTAGGTGACCTAGAACCAAGTAGTACATAACAGACATTGAAATTAGATGAAAAAAGGAGGGAAAGTGTTGAAATTCCACAGAGGATCTCACTGCTCTAAATATATCCCTCTTATTCCATTACCTGAAGCAAAGCATTTATGTTTTGGCATCTCCTAAAAAGATGCCTGTGGTTTTTTACTCGAAATGTATATCTGGGGGGTGAATGTGATGACAATATGTTTCAAATAGCGTGGAGGGCATATTTATTCTGGATTCCTCGAGAGAACAAACCAGAGAAAAAGAGGGAGGAGAGTGAGACATTCAAAAGGCCCTGGGTGCCGTAGATGACACACTTTGATAGGTGCCTGGACACACCTTGTTAACACAGGGCCAGATGCAAGCAAAATAATAAATGATCACTGCATGCTGTATATCTACGGTGTGCATATGTACAAGCTCATTTGTTTTCCATGTTCCTTCCGGACCGGAGGAGGGACATATGAAAGGGAGAGTTACATGTTAAGTGGCCGGTCTCTCACACATCAAAACACAACATAACAACAGGCCACACAGGCTTGACTGGTTGGTTTGCCACTTGGTTGCTTGCAATATGCCAACAGGCCAACCCAACCCTATCTGTAAGCTTCTGCTCCAAGCGTCAGGTTTCAAAAGGGAGAGACTCCGAGCACAGTATCACTACACTGCAGGCCCTGAAGGCTGCGAGAGATATACACATCTGCACAGGATCCAAAACTGAACTGACCTGTAACTTGAGGGAACAGATAGGAAAGGCTTCTAAGTGTAACATATCTGATATAACAACAAACATGACAATAAATTATATAATATAAAAAATAAATCTTTATTATGAGAGAGAGAAATATGAAAGCTTTGGGGTCAAGGGTGATAAAAGGTTCTGGTTATACCATTTTTAATCTGACCAGTAACTATAACCAGATACATCTTTTGTTTGTTTGTTTGTTTTCTTTAGTCCTTATTTTACAATAATATCATAAAATAAAAAAAAATTCTACTGTGACTTCCATAAGCAATTTTACCATATAATCTACCTGTCTCATATCTATATTAAATGAAAAAGTGTCTTTGTGCCATTTTCTTGCCATCTGTTTCTTATCTTGCTTTATGCCCTGTTCTTTTTGTTTTTTGTTAGGCTTTTAAAGCAGCATAGTGAGAACTGAGAGAGTGGCAGACAGCCAAGGACAGTGGACCTGGAGGGTAGACGGCATTAGTCAAGAATTAGACACACTCATGCTCAGACTGGTACATTGGACATTGCTACTGCAAGACGGGCCTCTTGGTTAGTTTAAAGCACGGCTGTGTTCACGTATGTGAAAACTAATAAACTAGCAAATGCTGCAAGTTGCTGGTTGTGTTTCTGTGTTCCCAATATGTTGCCAGTCTTAACAAGCAAAACCCATCACCACACTAGGACCGCACTATCAGACTATGACGCAGCTTTATGTCTGGGAAAAAGAGATGTTTCTTAAGATTAGCAGAGGTCTGGCTTGTCTTTCTGACGCACACATACATGCACCTGGACAGAATAGACAAGACCTATTAAGCAAGGAACTGTTTGTGTAATTTCCTGATATAACGGCTTGTGAAAGACCCTCCAAACATGAGCTATGTCTTTAAATATCTGGTTACTGGAATGCTAATATAGGAAAAGTGACTCACTTGACATAACTCATATACTTCATTCACACAAGTAATACTTTGAGTCGCTCAGGTGTCAAAATAAATCATGTACCCTTGAAGTAATTTGATCTCATTCAGCCTTTTTGTGCAGACATGTCTTGATAATATATTACTCTCAAGTAATTAGCTTAATTCTGAAAATATGATGGTAACACTGAGGTACAGGTAGAGCACACATGTATATGCCTGTTGGCAATTTGGGAGCATTTAAGCAATGTTCTCACTATGCAGGATCAGACTATAGAACCTATGTAGTGTAAAACTGTTGTTTTTATGTATTTGTGCTTATTTTTCATTGGGTCATAATCTGGTTTAAAACGCTATTGCAGACTTTCTCCTACCTTCCCTCCCTCCATATAGTGTACAGTGTAAGCGAAACAGCGTGGAAACTGTTGTCCTACCTGATAATGGATTTGGTGGCCCCCCTGCAGGCATGTGCCATTGGCAGATACTGAATACCACAGTGAGATCAATGGGAGAACAGGAGGACAAAAAAGGAGGGAGTTAGAAAGGGAGGGAGAGAAACAAGATGAAGAAGGGATGGGGCGGATAAAACCAGAAATCCCGTGGCTTCTCCTGTGTGCGTGCGGGGTAGAGTAAAGCCGTCGTCGTAATCTGTTGTCAAGACACAAGGCCGCTGTAATGTCTTCCATCAGCAAGTGGATTATGTGCAGGGGAATTGTAATTTACACCAGCTTCACTTTTATGTGTTGCTCGGCTTAAAAGTTAATAGCATTTAGCTTAACAATAGCCTAGCCACATCAAACCCGGTCTGCAGCATACCAATCTACAAGTGATGTGCCATTGAAGTGCAGTTGCCCCATACCCTAAACAATAGGGTGTTCCCACTGAGCTAATTAGCTGATGCCTGCCTATCTCCACGCCACACATGTCCATTGTTGCTGTCACTGCACAAATCTGTCCCACTGTATCAGTACAGGTTATTGTCTGTTCAGGTTCTCTTCAATAATCCTATGTAACGCCTGCATGTTTGTCTTCATCTTCAGAGATCTTAGTCCTGAAGTGACATTACCAGACATGGCTCTATAGGCGATACTCGATTTTCTCTAAATTCTTTTTTCTTTTGTCTCAGAGGTATTATAGGCCTTAAGAAGTGAAGCCTCATGTTTATAATTTCAACTTACTGAAAATAACCTTCAAGGAAAATGCAAAAAAATTTAAAATAAGACTTATCTTAAAGCCATGTTTAAATTATTATTTTAAAAGCACACAAGTAAACCATGCTTTGATTTTAGAAATTAGTTATGTAACACTTTCCCACACACACCACCTCTAGTACACAGCAAGGTGTGGAGGAGTCAAAAGTCAAACCTATCTCAGATATTTTCCCAAGCTGTGTTGCCCCTGGGGAAGGCAGGTGTGACGTTGTAGAGGAACCTCTGTTGTCTCAAGTAGGACTACAGTAGTAGAAATGGCATGGTGGTTTTTAGAAATGAGATCATCTGATAACATCAGTTATTCATTTGGTAATGTGAGTGAGAACAGCTACCTAAGCAGGTGACAGACAAATTTGCAAGCTAGAGAACCCAACTACAAACAGACTGGGACTTTCAAACAGAAACTAAGTTGACTTTTAAAATATTATCTGATGAAACTTTCTCATCTTTTGTCTTTTTGCTTTTACTAGCAGTCACTGATGCAGCTATGGTCAAGCAATTGAAATTGGTCTTAACTACGTTAGTATTAACAATTTACTTTAGCCATTTACATGAAAATAGTACCTGTGATACAATATGAGAATTATGTGATGGATTTAGTTTTCACTTAATTCAATACCTAAATCAAGTCAGTATTGGATATCAGGCATTTTTTTGTATTACATATATGGCACTAAAACATACAGTGCAGTTAGTATATAACTGGAAGACAGCCAATGGTGTACAGTATATACATATACAGGTAAGAACTCTGCCAGCTCTTGGCTTCTGCCGCACCCAGAACCTAATATACTCTAAAGGTATATGAGACGAATAAGTGCAGTCTTGAATAAGTAAAACTCCATTTCACCACTCTGCTCTATTATTAATACCGAGCAGGCTGATCTTTGATTAAGCTACTCAAGTGTTCTTCCTGTGTGGGATTTTGATTAAGACTGGGCTGCGTCTTGAAGTAGAAGAAAATGGTGGCTCTTTCCTCTATACCCAGCTTGTTCTTTCTGCGTTTCTATCTATGTTTGTCTTTGCACATTTGTAGTGCTTATTTAATTTCTCATTCATCATTTGTCACAGTTATACCATCATATTTTGTCTATGGAGCTATTAAGACTCTCTCTGTATGTAAATCCATAGAGTAAACTACAATAACTTTGTATATGCTGTCACAAATTATTTATAACAGTTCTCAGTTGATGTTAAACCTTTTGAAGTATGTGCTTCGGCACTCATAAAGAAGCGCTGTCATAGGCGCTTCATGTGTCAGTTCTGTGGTATGCATTTTAATTTTAAAGTAAAAAGGTCAGAGAACACTATTACACAACCAAACAGGTGTAGCATGTTTCATGTCTGTCACATGCAGACAGAAAGGTCCATACCTTTAAAGATTTCTATCAAGTTAACGCACAACTTAACAACATCAGCACTTAAACTGTAGGATCAAACGCCAGCACTGTGTCATCGTTGAAGGAATTTGCATGTTAGTGCTGAGACGTGAGGTTGCTACAAAGAGCAGGCACATACATTTGTCTAAGCTGAATGAGAATTGAACACTGAACCTTCTGATCACAGGAAACACTGGAAGTTGTCTCCAGTCAACTGAATCTACTCAACAAAACATTGTTAACAAAGCCATAACAGAAACTGAACTTTCTGGTTTCTTTGGTCAGCCACAGGATGGAATTGAACTCTAAACGTCAGGGAACCACTGTTCAGAAACCTGTTTATGTGCATGCTCCTAACTACTCACTTGTTCAAACCAAAAACCAAAGTAGAGATTCAGACTCTGGTTAGAGCTTGTCAGTACTTTTCCTACATAGCTGTATGCAGGTACTGACACACTCCAAGAGGCCCTGAAATGGTAAGTTTAACGTATAAATGTAAGAATAAACTAAATGTGTTGCATACAATAATACTATATTATGACGCTATAATTATGCTAGGTTTGTGTTGAGGCCTACACTGTTTGATTGTAATCAGTTCAGTCAGTTTTGTTTGTGCTTGTGTCACAGAAACATAATGCTAATCCTATCCTGGGCACAGTGGAAAGCATCTGCTCTTCCTCACTTATCTCCTTCGCTTTCTCTCTTTCTTTTAATCTTAATCTTCATCTTCACATCTGATGAGCTGTCTAAATATGTCCTTTATTCTTGTGCTAGACCTAACAACATCACAAGGTTAGCAGAGTCTTCCTCAGCCTTTAGAGCTCTTTTTTTAAATGCTATGGTAAATATAT
>JAUYWH010000012.1:23628899-23665899 GCA_034779795.1 Ctenopoma multispine | reverse complement strand
GGTCCCCGCAAGTGATGTTTAAAAAGTTGGTCCCCATGACAGATGGAAACCAGTATGTGTGTGTGTGTGTGTGTGTGCGTGCACTGGCCTCATTGAGTTATCCATTACACCCTGTCTAGGAAACCAATAAGCTTCACTTCAACTTGAGAAATATTAACTTTCCCCGCGATGGCAAGCTAATTATGCCTGTAGAGCCCTCATGCCTAACCCCATCCAATATACAGAGTGTCACTGTTGAGAAGTCAAGTCCAGCGACAATGACAAAAACTGATCAATACAATCAATGCATAAAGATGATGAAGGGAGGGATTTAACTTTTCTGTCTCATGTCAGTTTCTTTGTGTAGATTTAAGTAGAGAAACAACATATATTTGTCTATTCTTTGAACATAAAAAAAAATGTACATCATTATGGAATATGTTTTATTCCCTTTATTTAGAGTGACTATCTCTGTTTCATGACCATGAAAAACTGTTAATAAACCATTTTCTTCATTTTTTTTCAAGTACTTGAAAGTGATCACATCATATCCATGGCATGCACAATTGTTCTGACCCAGACAGTGATGAAGAAAAATGTCTGCTGCTCCTTTTCAGACAGGAAGTCTACTTGTGCGACTTGCTCTCATTGTAAGAGACTTTATTAGCAGTCCATTTATCCTTGCAGATGTCAAATTGTGGCCAAGTCTTTGGACATTTTTTGGTGGGGGTATTCCAGATAATTGAACGTGCCAAGGCGCCGTTCATTTAATTTGATTTGAACAGATACAGTTTTAGTAGGCAGTGGTGACATCACTTCCCTCCTACAGTGCATCCTTTGGTATCTGTGCCATTGGCCCCCATTTTAGAATTCAACAGATGACTTATTGTTTTAGGAATGTGTGTGTTGAGTTGAGAATATATGTCTGGGGTTAGTCATTACCCCTCCCCCTGACACATATTGTTGACCATGAAAAAACCCAGAAAACAGAAATCTGTTAATCTATCCAAATATAACAGTGCTTTTGAGCATTTAATGATTGAAGTTTTTCTCAGCTGATCTAACACCAGCTGTGATTTACAATTGGTCATTATAACAACTAGTGGTGAATGTATATTATCGTATCATTTGAGAACACAACACAAACTGAACACTTTCCTATTGGTGGAGTATATTGATAGGCACTGAAACCAACCAAGCTACTCTACTCTACAAGCACAGAAAACTGTATGTGTATGTGAAAAATGTATGTGGTAGAACAAAATGGATCATGTTTTGTGATCAGCAAGTTGAATTCCACAAGAATAACATATTTTTGCCCAGGAGACAAATATTATGTGTGTATGTATAACTAGAAATGGAAGGGCAGAAAGTCAGATACTTGTCTGTGCCACCAAACCCTCTTGGGGCATCCGTGTATTTTATGATGTTCCAGAGCAATGCAGCGTTCAGGCCATGTGTATGAGGATGACTCCACAACACCACCTCCCCTATTAGGCCACAGTTCAAGACCAGAGGTTGGGGAGCTCCCTTGTCTTTGACACGATTTTCTGCTTGACTGTGATGCAAAACGTATGAAAGCACACTCTGTGCTTTTTCAAAGGCTTGAAAGGTGCATGGTTGAATCCTTCTCACAGATGGCCTTGTATTGAGCAAAGACTGCTGCTCCCCCAGAATTCCACAGATAGACGATGCAGAAGAGAAAATGGCAACAGTGTTTGAACCTTTTACTTTAGTCACTACTTGTTGCATGTTGCATGAAGAAGGTTAGGGAAAGGCTACTACATACTAAATTTCTATATTTAGTATTTCCGCACAAGTGAAACACGATATTCCATTTCAGTGAGATTGATACTCTGCTGCCCTTAAGCAAAATTCCTCCCTTAGATACTATTACATTCATGAACCAACTATGTTCAGTATTCAAGTTGTTAGCAAGTGCTGTAGTCTACTGTTTCTAAATCACCTGCCACAATCTGTGATTTCCCAGATACATTTGTCCTGAAAGGAGGTTTCGTGATAAGATCTGAAATGGTCACATCAGCCACCTCTGCTAAGGCTCTAGCTTCACGTGTCCTTCACCTGCCTCTTGTTGTTGTCACTTTTCATTAAATCATTTCCTGTCGTTGCTGAGCCAGCCACTCCCATTTGCCCTGCAGTTACTTCCATGTTCCCACCACCTGCATCACCTGACCTCCCCACCCACCAGCACACCTGTTGTCCATTGTATCATCACACTCAGTATACACCAATCACACTGGCAGGTGAAGTGAATAACATTTATTATCGTGTTACAATGGTGCTCGCTAAGGGGTGGAATATATTAGACTGCAAGTCAACAGTCAGTTCTTGAAACTAATGTTTTCGGAGCAGGAACCAGTGTAAGTGTACCCAAGTGTAAGGATCTGAGCGACTTTCATATGGACCAAATTATGATGGCTAGATGACTAGGTCTTTGCATCTCCAATATTGTTTTTTTAGTAATACACTCTATTGACCATTGCCTCTAAACATACTTGCCTTACTTCTAGTGACTTAATTTGTGTACCTTCTCTGACTGCCTGTCTTTTGCCAACCCTGAAGAGCTTTTTAACTTTTGATCTACAAATTTAGCTACAAATCATCTGAATATGGGATTAAAATATCTTACTTTACTACATTCAATCATACATGCATATCTAGAATCAAATACTAATTGGAAAGGATACATGCAAAAAAGACCTAAATGAGGCAGATCCATTGCTCCTGTGTGATGATATTTGTATTGGAAATGGAAATATATCATAGGAAGAGACTTCTGGGATAATGGCTAATGGGATTTGATGCAACTTGATCCTGTGGTCATCTGAAGCAGAAGTAGTTTGAAGTAGTTTAAGATAATGTCCAATGTATCCAAACTATTTCTACTCACAAGTTGGGATGTGTTGTGTTTGTGTTTTTGCATATTACGTTTATTGACTCATTCCATCCATTGCCACTTTTAACTTTCTAACCAACAGAGCAGAAACAACATAAAATAGATCATTATACAAAATCATCCATTGTATGGGACCTGATTACAAGTAAAACTCTCATACTGAAATAATTGCGGTATGATCTGCTTAATGATAAATTAATCTGACTTGGTATCAGATTTAGAGTAAAGACACTGGGGACTTCTTTTTGGTTTTTAATTTGGAGCATATTTGCACTAGGGAAATCATAAGAGACTTTGCCCTTTGCTTTTGAGTTTACTAACAGTGCAGTACAACAAAGATAGACTTAGGAGAGCATTCTAATGAATTCAGTCTAGATTTTCTTCATTAATTTACATACACTTGTATTTTTGTGTGCTAGATGTGATTTGTGAAACATAGTTGGATACAAAAACAGCTGCAGTTTATCATTTCTACGTTTCTGTCAGTGGAGGCTGTGGCTGAGGAAATAGAGCGGTTCATCCACTAATTACAGCTTCTCCTGTGTTAAAGTGATTTTAGGAAGACAGTACAATAAGCCACTTTTATCCAAACAAAATCAGGAAAATGCATTTATGTGTTTTGTTTTTCTTAGACAGGTGCCAGCTTCCCAATAGTAGATGAGTGACATTTGTTGGTTTCCAAACAATGGCATGTGTGTGTGCTTTTTCTACACTCTAGCAAAATAGTTGTGTACGACATGTTGAAGATTCAGATTTGTGCACAGCAACATATATGTGCAAATAGATGTATTTGCCGTGGAAGGAAAACAACCCCAGTGGCAGGTCACAGAAATTATGTCATCAAAACATTAAAAACAATTACATGCTTAGGTTTAAGGAAATATCCTGGTTTTTGGTTATTGGGGCAGCCAGTTGGTAGGGCAATCGTCTACTAGCCTCAGAGTTGGTGGTTCACTAACCTTTTTTAAACCATTTAATGAGGTGATAATGTTAATATTGGGTAGCTTGAACATACAGCACTTTTCCTAAAAACACTCATCACTAGTATGTGTATGATTCACAAGTCAAAACCGAAAATAATGTGTATTTTATTCATTAACGTGACTACAGAAAGTCTGACTTGTGTCTCCTACAACCACCAGCATATACTTTACAGTCTCACTTAGTCTACAAATCAATGTTTAGGAAAGGAATGTGTCAAGTACATGTAGCTGTTTCCCCCACCGTCCATTTATATCTCTCCCTCTCACCATTGGAGGTGGGTAATTAGGAGTGAGTATCTGGGGGTCTGGGATTTGGGGGGTGGTGGGAGGTCCTATAATCTTTTGCTGAGAAGGCACCTTGTCCTCTCCCCTGTTTATAACATCATCAAAGTTGTGCCTCTGGGGCCCCCAGCTTTGTTAATAATTTAGGTGTGTGCTGGCTTGCCTGGCTGAGGCAGGATGCCCTTACTTATTGAGTTTGTAAACCATGTGATGATTTACGAGAACACCTTTACGTTCGTCACGCTCATTAAATAAAATACTCTCCATCTCCTTCCCTTTCTCTGTGGCCTAGTTTAATCAAGAACATGGAGGTAAACAGTGCCTCTTTCCATCACATACAGTTTGGTTTTGCAGGGTAAACAGGCTTAGGAGATAATGGGAAAGAGCCTCAGCCAGGAAGATAGGACAGATAGTTAGAGAGGCTGAGCATCAAAAGAATAAAAACACATAAAAAGCTGATTAAACCGCAAATCTAATCAACAAGTTTCACCTTTCTGAATAGAGCTACATAAAACTTTAAAAAACCTGAATTAAATTTAATTTTCTTTCCACATTTTTCTCTTCATTTATTATTCAACAATGTCTTTTGTAAATTAATTCCTCATCTAAAGGCAATAATGTATCCCAGAGTTTCCCTTACGATTGAATAAATGGGGTGGGTCACCCTGCCTTAAGCAGCTGCTAACCCACCTAAAATCATTTCATTAGTCTGATGTGGTGAAGGGCGCTTTCATACTGATGAGAATAAAATTCTGCAGGATCCTGTAATTGTCTGGCATTAGAAAGGTCAAATTTAATGATACACAAAATGAAAATCAATACTTAAATGCACTGCACAAGTATTTGCTTTTAGTATCTAGTATTCACAGACCTGTGTGGGGCTAACCCTAGGAGAGACTTACAGTGCTGGAAGGTGGTATATATATATTTTTTTTTCTTTTGGCAGCTAACTTGGGTATGGTGTGGAGGGTAAGTGCTTCATGCTCAGATGGCAGTCAAAGTGGCTTGTCTGACCTTCATACAGCACCTTACACCCTAGTTTAGCTTATGGAATTGATTGTGATATGGTACAGCAGAGCCGAGGCCAGGGGACGGTACACAGCAAGGGGCTGCAGAAATGGAATATTTCATCACCCCAGGATTTATGGCTTTTAGAAAGTTGCTCACCTCATGTGGTGTGGATGATTGGACAGTGTCTGTGTGTGAATGTGCGTTTCTGGTGTATATTTGTGTGTGTGTGTGTGGTGATCGAGATGCAATGTGCAGTTACGGTGAGACTGCTTGTCTGAGTGGGACTGAGAAGAGGGAAAGGGAGATAAAAGTGAAGAAGGGGAGAAAAGAGTAAAAAGAAGCAAACGATGGAGTAGAGAGGAGGAAAAGAGGCATAGAAGAAGGATGACAGGAGCAAGGGAGACGGAAGACAAGAAGCGAATGGGTAGGTGTCGCCTCCACCCCTTCATGTGCAGACAGCCGACCTCTTTGACCCATAATCTGCTTGTGACCTGAGGCCAAACCAACATGTAAATTCAGTCACTGAGTGTATAAACACAATTAATCTGGAAATGTTATGGACAGGGACTTTTCAACCATGTAATTGAGTCATATTGTAAAAACATCTTATTGGAATGTAGATATAAAAGATAAATATTGAACAAATAAGATCATATTGAAGTCACACTAGCAGTAACTCCAAGACATTTTACAATATTTGTTTGAGTTTGAATTATATTTTGAATCCCCCTAAAGGCAGGGCAGCTAAGGAGATTTGTTTATTTTACTAACTTGACTGTTTTTTTAGAGTCAGTTAGGCCAAATTAACACATTACATCTCTTCTTCAAACACACATTATGTTGTTTAAACCACCTATAGTATGTTTGCTCAGGAAGCAACCATCCATCTAGCCAATTATTGTAAAATATATCCCAGGAAATTTTGAGAGTAAACATGCAATCTTTCCTCTTCCTCGCTGCGTTTATACATCCACATCACAGGCTTCTGTCACAATTTACAGCCCCGCAAAGTTGAACTTTTTTACTCTCTCTTCTCTTGTGAGGATTTAGATGGTGTCACTCTAATGGGTTTCACAGTTTTTAAAGAGATTATACTTTAGGATTACTACCTGAGCAGGCGGGGCTTGGAAAAGTTCAGCAATGCCTTTGATGTCCTGGAGTGTAAACACTACCTGGGGCTACCTCGCAAGGAGGGGCCCTGGTTTTGTTATTCAGACCTGTGGCCCTTAATTGTGGCGGTCAGGACAAAAGAAGAAAAAGGTAACATTTTCTTAAAAGTGACATGGGAGGGGTTTGGTGAATAGTCAAGAGAGGTCAGAGTTTTGCATAATGCTGTAAACAAGAGACAGAGATTCCACGCTGAGGTTAATTATGCACATCACAGGTTAGTCTTGTTAAACATTTCTGAATTTTATATGTATCTATAGGTCGCTAAAGGAATCAATAAATCCTTCCAAGAGAGGAATTACAAAGAAACCTCACGAGGACAGTTAGTGAAGTATTTTAAATCATCTAAAACAAGCTATCACGGGTAGTCATTACTTGTTCTGTAAAAGACTCAGGCAGTTTTCAATGCTCTGCCTCTCTACAATATTTAATTCTACAGCTCCACTGAGCCTAAGTGTAGAGATGGGGTTCTCTGCTGGCGTTATGGACATGCAAATAGACCTTAATGTGTCCACAAGGCCCTCTAACGGCAAATACCTCCACACTCGCTCACTGAGATGAGCTTCTTTGTGGTGCGCGCTGCACTGAGTTCTGCTCTGCTTCAGCACTGTAGAATTACACTTAATGACTGTTAACTTAGAGATGGACAACATTTAATGTCTATTGATTATTGTCATACAGACATCTGCACTAAGACACATGAGGAAAAGCACAATACATATTTAGAAGCTACTACCTCATATGCATATGCCTACTATTATGATTATTACAATATTATTTTATAAGAGTGATAAAGTGTCACCCCTCTATCCCTAGACAACACAAAACAGGATATTGAAGAATTCCCTAAATGGTGGAGCTGATGTCCACCATCTTCCTTTTGACAAAAATAAATGTGCTATCGAAAATATATCACACCACAGACAGAAAAAGTAGCAGATATGGCAAAGAAACGGAAAACACAGAGACAAGATAAACAGCATGTTGTGACAGTTATAGTCGCCATTACCTTTGATTCCAAGTCGCTATTCTGCTCTGTCAGAAAAGAAAAGGCAAATCAATATTGTCATTCACAACTTCAGATTAAACTCTCCTTGCTTTTACTGCCTCTATGTTCTTTTTTGGGCCATTCAATCTGCTGTAACAGTGACAAACGCATCTCAATCGATTGTTGGTGAGATCAGCGAATTAACAAGTGGAATGTTTTTTTTCACCCCCCCTTTGTTTTATCCTCCAAAATGGGCAGGGAGTGAATCAATGGAGCAAAACACATAAAAAGACAGCAGTCATCAACAAACACAATAAAACCCTGATCTAGAAGCTACTTTCCAAGGCGAGTGAGTATTGCCGTGCAAATGTTTTTGCAATTTAGAGTCAGTTGCCACAAACCACTAAATGCCCTTAAATAGTACTGTGCAGTTAAGGTTTTCAACAGAAAAGTAGTTCCAGTGCTTTATGTAGAGCTAGATATGGGAATCATTAAAAAAAAATGGCTAAAAAGCAAACATACAGTACGTATTGAAAACATCCTCCTCGATTTGCAGACATTTGCATGTATCGACAATGTGGTTTTAATAGATCCTCATTGTTCCTCACGGCATCTGCAGAGATGTAAACAAAATTCAGTGGTGTCTCTTTGCCACATGGGCTGTACACATGTGTTTCCATGACAGATCAAGTGCACTGGCATCCCCAAGTTGTTTCCTAAATCCTCTGTAATGCTGATACAAAGAAACAGCTTGCAACGGCATGGAGCTGCACGCACATGATTCAGTCCAGAAAGAGTTGAGGTGGGGGGTGATTTTGTAGGTGTTTTAAAGTTGTCAACTGCAAAAACGACAAAGTTGATGATGGCGGGTGGAGGAGGGCCGCTCGGTAAAATAAAAAGACTTTTCATGTGTGTTTTTTCACGTGTGAATGTATCATGGGATAGGCTCGAAAGGGAGGATGCTCCTTTGGGGTGTTAGAGGTCCAGGCTGGGGTCATGGGTTCACATTCTGAGTGGATCAGCATCATTGCACGCTCAAGTGCTGCAGTAGTGCTCTGGTCCCATCTGCCTTAGTCAGGTAGTGAAGAAAGAAAGACAGAAGGCGAAAGATGTCCCCACACAAATCCTCCTCCTCAGCAATAACCCTGCGTCTCCAAACCCAGTCTGCATCTTAGACTGTCTTAGAGAATAATAGAAGCATTTAGTCACAGGATAGAAACTGATGACTGCAGCTTTGAAAGTGTCTTGCGTGAGATTTAGAGGATCATTCCTGTTTTTTTCATGCAGCACTAATCTCACCTTTTAACCCGACAGAGGTCAGAGAACCAGGTAAAACTGGATTGCAGAGAGAGCTGTAAAGACGTGAGCTGAAAAGCAGTCAGAGCTGATACTAAATGACAAAGAGTCAAAGGTGCAACTGCAGCACATTTCAGTTGAAGTTTGCCTTTTCTTTGTCAAAACCAGGTTCGGATTTAAACAGTTTGAAAATGATGTTTGTGAATGTAAATGAAAAAAATAACAGATTCTATATTGTTAGGAATGTTTCAGGCCATGCGTATTTGTGTATTAATGTGTGATTACGTACATATGTGTTCATAGGACAGTACAAGCATGTCTCTGTGTGTGTATGGAAGTGAGTGTATACAGTGATTGCCTAACCTTATCATAGTGCTATGTACGAACATGGATGCCTCTTTTTTTGTGTGTATGCACTTTACTGTAACACAAATAAGAATCTCAGAGGTCATTGAAATAATTTTCTCCTTTTTCCAACTTGAAGAGCAGGGGTCACGATTCAAAGTGGTCCGTGATGATTGAGTGAGAGAGGCCTTGTCATAAGAGCCTGCCCAAGCCTGCTCTTCTGGATTTAGACACTTAGCGGCGGATAAACAAAAGACACTGGATTTTACTTACCAGACACACAGTCAGACACGAGTGCACAGTTTCATACACACACCTCACCTCAATGTACATTCCTGTTTGTGTGCAGTTGGTACAGAATGTGCACACACAAACACATGCAAACGTGAGTGTTATCCTGCACGAACAACACGCACAAAGGAGACTTCCAACATATCAAAAAAGGAGAATGAAACACCAGTCAGCGTTGTCTTGTTAGCAATAAATACATTCTGTACATATAAATTGCAAAGATGACAAAGATTTTTTCTTTATTATTTCATTCATTGCAGTAGCCTGTGGAAAGAGTTGCTCTCCATCTCCCACGAGGGAGCTGCCCAGTATTACAAGTCATGCCCTGTACACAACTGAAGAGAGCTGCAGCAGTTTGGAAAAGTGTCTTCACACAGGCAGGCAGAGTTGAAGAAGAATAATGAGCATTGATCATTCACTGCCATCTATATTTAGCAAGTTGCTATAGTGTAGTTTCACACAAGTTACCCTCTGCCATGTTTTTCTAATCCATCAGAATCTCCTGTACTCCTCAGTGAAGCACAAAGATATCATGAAACTTTAATTTGAACTCTACTGTTTTCGTTTAGCATATCCTGGCTTGTTTATTTTTGTTTGTTTTACTTTATATGTTTAGTTATTATTAAAAGCAGGAATAGTTCATTCAAATTAGGATTTTATTAGGAGCAGCAGCTGGATACAGTGTACACACACAAATATGTGTGCTGATGATGATGAGTGTCACTCAAAGGACACTATGGTTTAGCCTATCACATGCTTTCTCAAGCACACAGCCCATGCATACACACAACATGCATGCACCTCTTTTGGTGCAAAGTGTTACTGACACAGGAAACACAAGCGCGCGCACACACACACACACACACACACACACACACACAAAACAAGGTGTGTCATCTTTGCAATGATGTTAAAGTAGCCAGGTATTTACGCTCCTGCTTGGCTTATCAGATTTCAGTATCTCCCTAAGGCGAAGTAACACAAAAAAGATAGATAGCCATCCAGGCATGACCTCACACACACACACAATTCAGGCACGATGTCAGACATCATCAGTGAGTATTTTTGTTCAATCACAGAAATTGTGATGTATAAATGGCTACGCAGCCAAACAGACTGTGTGACTTGTCGCCCCATTATCAGCAATCTTAGAATATGTCTACAGCAAACTGAGCTTAAGAAAAATAGAGATTTCTGGCAGACTGATCACTTTCAGTGATGCCAATCTACCTGAATATTACTCACTCTGATAAACTGAAAGGCCAGATGAAGACTGGTGTGTGTATTTGTATAAATCAATGTATGTGTGTGTGTGTGTTACTAGGAGGTTTGAATCTAAGTGAAGACACTTCACAGGCTCCGTGGGAGGAGCTGCCTTGTTGCATTCTTCTCACATTATCTGGGTTGCTGAGTCCCTGTGCCGGTTTTAAGAAAGAAATGTATGTAAATCCTGTTAATTTAGCAGCATGCGTTGCAGTTATTCACGTTGTTGTATTTGTGGAGCCAGGTGAGCCGTGCTTCACCTGGCTGATAGCATCTTATTTCACATCAGCTCTACCTCCAGGCCCTGAGGCCCCACCACCGTTTATTTAACACTAATCATTTTAAGGCATCTTCTCTTTACCACCATCTCTAGAAGAGAGTTAAAAGGATAGTGAGAGAGAGAAAACAGAGCGAAAGAAAGGGCCACACTAAGAGAGAGAAAGAGATGAAGTCATGTAAAACTGCAGAAGGATGAGATGTATCTTCAGAACCTAAATTCTGTCCTCAGTGAAGTTGAGTTTTTTCTTATTTCATTTTCCTCAGAAATTCATGTGGACACATGACACACTGGGACAATAATATGATGATGGGGTTTGTGGGGTGGTGAAAGGTCAAATAATGTAGGTGACAGCTTGGACTTTGAAGTTTCGCAGCAGGTAGCTTTCCTCCTCCCCCCTCCTTCCTCATCCTCCCTCAGGCTCTCTGCCTCGCCTCCTTTCTCTGTCAGTTCGTCTTTTTCTTTCTCTCTGCTCCACACACATTTCTCCCCTTTTCTATCTGTCTCTCTGAATATCTGCTCATCCTGCTCCAGTAGCTAGTATGACTTGTGTTGCTTTACTCTGACAGGGGAAAACAGCGCTTAATTTTGCTTCCCTTTAAAAAAAAAATTTGTATTTAAATGCCATTATTCTTGTACCTCTGGCAGCACAGAACCTGTGGAAAAATATTTATCATGCAGTGCAGCTTTTTGTTAAAGCCTTCCCATTCATCCAGTGATTGTTGAGCATGTGCCATGCAGCTTGACATTCATACACCTCTACTCATTCGTAACCCCTGCCTTGTCAGGGTGTGCTATGACTCAAGCATGCACTAGACCTTGTCAAATTTTAGCAGCAGAAAACAACACTCTTTTGGGAAAGTTACAACCTAAGCGCGAAATAGATTGTTTAGTGAAAACATTCTGGAAGAACTTCTTTGCCTGAGGGATGGAGCTGAAATGTGTGTGCACCCCCCACAGTTAGTCCAAGGCACTGTAAAGCAACTATGCACATGCACACACTATATACATATGCATAAATGTCCATATACAAAGACACACACACATACACGCATGACTGTACTTGCGCACTCGCGCTCAAATCTACACACTTATAGTCTATCAAACTCTTCCACTCACATGCAATAGTTTTCAGATCAGTTCCTTTGCAGCACTTCTACAGTGTCTCTAGAGAGCCAGGACTGCACCGCACAGTATCGAGAGCCGACATTTGTACCTGTTACTTCTTCAGTCTGATGTGAAGCTGTGATGCTACTACTTCTAGTATTGGGTATGTGTGTCAGAGAAAAGAGAGGGGCTGATGTAGAGAAGAGGAGGATGTCAGATGATGGGTGCAGACAGAGGTAGGCAGAGAACTGAGGAAAGATGACTGATAGACCAGTGAGCAGAGTCTGAACACGAGTCCATGTATTATTGTGAAAGGGAAAAAAAAAAGATAAGAGTTAGGTTACTGAAAATAAAAGAATAAACTGTAACAAAACAATGCACCTTTACCTGTGACTAGATATGTGCTTTTGTTCTTAAATGTTAACAATTTAACTGTTTCACATTTTACATTTACCTCCACAAGTCTCTTTGATCTTAGTCCCATATAACCAGCATCTTCAACACAAAAGGCAAAGAATCACATGACTGATGGTAATTTCTCTCATCAGACTGCTGTGAGGCTTATTTTGATGTATGGCATATTACTGTGATGGAAGATATTTCACTTTTATTTTCTATTTAGTTACATTTATGATTTACCCTCTGGGGCCATTTTGTATTAGCTTTTTTGGGGGGGATGTTGCTGGAGGCAGACATGCATTACCCCCAGGCCATCTTTGTTTTCAGGTCTTTAACTGACAGCACATAGAGTTGTGATGCTATGAATTCATCTTTAGAAAGGGGTTAAATCAGATATTTTAATGGGAAAATCCCAAAGTTCTTTATTTTTCATTCCATCACCTAAATGTTACACCAACTTGCTTGACCCTTCGCTGAAAAGAGTACATCTCTCTCTTTCCCTTCATGTGTTCCAAGTTGCCCTAACATTGGACCCACTAATGGGTTCTCTCTCTCTCGCTCTCCTCATGCTGTGCTCTTACTAATGGACAGATGGCATCCCATTGTTTACTGAGCCAAGGTACAATGCCTTATCGGCCATAGCAGTGGAAACTGGGCTAGCGTTTCTGCTTGACCCAGCTTAAATCTGCCACCAAAAAACATGAGGATGGAAAGGAGGAAAAAGGAAGAAGGAAAAAAGAGGGAGAGTAGAAGAGTGGCTGACCACTTGTGGCCAATGATTGTTCAAAAAAGATGATTTTAGGTCATCTGTTTTCACCTCTTTGACCCTGGATAGTGTGTTTCATTTCTGTCTGCGTGTGTGTGTGTGTGTGTGTGTGTGAGTTGTGATGGTCAAACCATCCCCCTCTGGTCCTCACTTCCCAGTAATCGAGTGAGCTGTGACAGCCCCCATCATATATACTCATACAAACACACACACACACACCCACAGAACACACATATGCCTCGGGCTGGAGGTGATTTTTTTTTTTTGGACAATGGGATCCAATCACCTCAGAGCCAATCAGTAAGGAAGGTTAATCAGCTGATCAATCAGAGAGGAGGGAATATGTGGCCAAAGTCTTTGCTATATGATGACTTCACTGTGTTGTGCGTTAAAGTGAGCAGAAGAAGTTATGTGTTGAGTTGAAAGAACGTGAATGACACTGTAAATGTGAACAAATTCAAATATATAAATATGAAACTAATTTGAAAAGTAGGAGATGCTCATGTGGAAGAATTAGGGTTTATATGTGGTTTTTATTTTTTTTTGCTTTATTTTTCCACTTTATTTTGGGGGGTCTACATACACACCCACACATGAAACACATAGATGATGTTTTCTGTTTCAGTGTGTCTATTTTAATACTTTTTCTGTAAGGGTTGACATATTGGCTGTACAGAGACACTGTTTTTCTGTAGCATTTTCTGCACAGAAAGACAAATATGACACTGTGGTGGATCAATACTTTAAATATCTGTAATATTTTAGGAGATATCATAAAATTAGATTGATTTTCTAATTCAATCTAATTTGTGCTGGTGCAGTTCCCTGCCAAAAGGAGTGATGGGCAGATCACTACAACTAAGGGCCCCTGTTTCAGTCCCCCAAACCCTACCACCCCCTCTCCTTTCAAACCCTGAGGGCCCAAGACCTGGGGAATTTCTAATTATCCACAGTCCCAACTCTCTTCTCCACTGGCCACTGAATGGTCAAGAGGCTTTTTTACTACTTACCGAGGCATCGGTGCCTGAATAATAACAGAAAACAATATCAGCATGCAGAGAGATGTGTCTAGAGAGAGAGATAGACAGAAAGAGAGAGATAGGGGTATCATTAGACAATCCTGTCGGTTAATTAGCCCTGCTTCAGGAGGAGGGGACCCCCTCCTGACGCCAAGAATGGCCATCAGGCATTATCCGTGGTCGCCTATTTTTTATGGTCTTTTGCAGACTCCGCTGACGAGGTTGTTAAGCAGCATGGAGGGCATATGGTGCCAGAATGAAAAAACACTGTTGTCAGTCAGTTGCTCATATACAGAGAGAAAAATAAAAGTTTTTATGTTGTTGCAAAGGCGGGACTGAAGATGTTCCACTCCAGCTGCTTGTTAGACATGGACTTTAAAACAAGAGCCCCTTCAGTGATGGAGGTGTGTGGACAGTAGCTTAGCCACGGCCTGTTCTTACCGAAGTCTCCACAGACTGGTGCAAACTGTTTTTCAAAAAATAGATGTTGGGCCACAGATGTCACTAAATCAAGGGTGCTATCAGTGTCCAAGAAAAACTACAAGAGTACAAGTGTGGAAGAATTAGAGCCATAGATAATCCATCAACTGAATACATAGTAAAAGCTTTTAACACTAAATTGTTTGTCATTCCTTTGCCAACTATTCAAATCATTTGTATGGCACTCATTTAGTATTTTATCTTACTGTATGCTTTTTTCTTGCACGTCAATTTCCCCTTTTCTATTCTGTAAGTCAACAACCCATCTTCTTCTCTAATTCTTCTTTCCTGTCTCTCAGTCCTCACCCACTCTTTCCCTCCTTCCCCTCTACACGTTTAATCACCCCCATGCATTTCCCTGTTGATCTCCCTCTGTGAATGTTACAGGGTTTGCCCCTCGCTGTCACCTTTTCTATCCAGTCCATTGTCCATTCACCCCCCCACCTCGTTTTTTTGCCATCACCTCTTCATCCTTCCTCTCTTTCACCCTCCTCTCTCTCTCTCTCTCTTTCTCTCTCTCTCTCTCTCACTCTCTCTCATAGCGGCTGGACAGGCCGAGCCCTGGGGCAAGAGAAGCTGTGCCCAGATCTGTTCTGTGTCATGTGTTAGCTAGTTATTTTTATCTCAAGTCACTTTCTAGGCCCAAACAGCGCCCTCTTTATCCATTTGTGCTCTCTCTCTCTCTCTACCTCTCTCTTTCTATCTATCTCAGTTTATTTTCTTCTGCTCTTCATTTAGATTTTTCTCTTCTCGTTTTTGGCAAGGGTACTGCTTTACTCACTGTACTGTATTTACTTTTAACAACCAGTAAGACGATAAGATGAGTGGGCAGTGTTTGTGTGTGTGTTTGTGTGTGCGTGTATGATTGTGTGTCTGTTTGGCAGGATAATTCAATCTGGCTTTTTGTCATTGATGTTGACAGGCATAAACACAAACCTGCTCTCTCTGCTGGCAAATGGACAAATGTTCCTGAAAATTACCACAAATACATCAGGTGATGACTGATTGCTAGAAATGAGGAATCCAAGTGTCATTGCTATATTTAAATTAAGGAAATGTCTTGTTAATCTTAACTATTCTCAAGATACAGTCTCAATAATGTCTAAAAAGTATCAGAATGTTAGTACAACTTCCATGTTCTAACAACATTTTATGAACAGAATCAGCTTTTCTGGAAAACACCTTGGAGACTTGTCCTTGAGAGTTCTGGGCATGTTGGTTAGAACAAAATATATGCTATCAAGAAAGAGGACACACACTTATACACACACACATATACACATGCGTGGTCTGCTCTTCAGAAGGAAGCCCATTGTGCAGGGAGGAGATCGATGGAGGGGTCAGGCCATGTCAAAAGAGGTAAAGCAGAAACAAGCAGAAGGTTGTTTTCTGTGTCTCTCTACCCTCCGCTGTCTAGAGACCCTGCTGGTCAGTGCTTTGCGTCAGGGTACAACCTTTCAGCTCAGGGAGAAGACATTGTTCACTTGCAAGAAGTTCTCGCTGTATAAATACACTGCACTTAAATAATGCAGCTGAAGTATGTATGATGTATATATTCCATGGACAATTTACCTATAGTGAGCCCTTATCAGTCTCAGTCTTACCTCTCTGTAGTTTTTTCCTGGTTTAAATCAAATTAAGTCTAGTATCTGTCACTGATTTCAGTCGGTGTTAATTAATGGGAGGTCCCATTATTTATGTATTGCAAGAAAGACTGACATTTTTTAAATCCCTTCCCCCAGATAACCCATATTTTTACTATTTATTATATCACACTATATGCTACTGTGCTATACATTGTAAAAAAATGACAGAAGGGACAAGATTTTAATCTACTTAAAATATATTCTTTAATGTTTACAGCAGATACGATGTCTACTGCTGTGCAATAGTGTTTCATTTTGTTCCATGTTATCTTTTTCTTTGGGATTTGGATGAAAAAGCTGTGTGATATCACATATTAAACACATTAAATATTAATATACAAAAAAGTGAGCCTTCATTTTCATTAATCTGCTCCAAAAAAGAAACAAACATATGTGGAAAGCAAACGTACTTTGTCCAGTATTTGCAAAAAGATGATGTCAGTTCAACAGAATGTAAATACATAATGTTACATCTGCATGAGCAATAATAGGATTCAAAAAACACAGAAAAACAGCTAATTCCTTCTGTTAACAGCAATCAGCTGTTGGATTATTGGATGCTTGCCGGAATGCTAAATTTCTCCAGAAATTTGCCCTCGTGGCTTATACTTATTGCTTGTGAATGGCAAAAATACCTACATGTATGTACTTTGTTTGCTACCCATACAGCTAGCTTGCTTGCGTCACAGCCAGCACATGACCAGCTCTTGACTGATGGCATGCTCTCTTCCCCCAAAGCTGCTGGGTTTCCTGGTAGTTTCATTCCCCCTGCCACAAACCTCCCTCAGGGTGTCACCACCAGTGTGTGTGTGTGTGTGTGTGTGTGTGTGTGTGTGTGTGTGTTTGTGTGTGTGTGCTGTATCTCCCCTGTGCAGGTAGCTAACTGTGACAGCTTAGTCCACAGGTAATAGTCAGGTGGCTGAAAGAAGGACCCCCTTGGGAAAACTCAGTCTGCCAGACCCCAAGGGACAGCGAGAGAGGGAGAAAGAGAGAGAGATAGAGAGAGCCTAAAATACATACTAGAAGACTGAGGTAGATAGGTCAACTAGCGAGGGGTTTCAGATCTGAGTTGAGTGTTCCCCTGTGACTTGCTCACAATCACCATTCACTCTACCTAAGATCTTCCACCACATAAAATGTTGTGTGTACTTGTGTGTCAGAGTGAATGTGCATATCTATACACAACCTTATTATTCTGAGACACATAGTGCATTTGAATGCTGCATGGGCAACATCTGCCTGCTAATGGTAAGGAGGTCAAGATGTGACAAAGCATGATAAATGGCTCCTTGATTCTCTATTTCCCGCCTCTACTCGGGCTGAATGAAGCTCTGTGGTGGGTACCAGAGTTATTTATTGTTAGAGGTGGTGGATACATGGGCTTCTAATTCTGTTATATTTTTAAAAATGTTAGTAGTATCTAAATTTGATGGTAAGCAACATCGACTTTTGGTGGTTCTGGTAGGGACTGATTTCTGATGTACACAAACATGAGGCAATAAGGACTACAGTCAAGAAAATATTCAAACTTCTATTAACATAATTATAATAACAACATTTTTCCCTAGAATATCAATATTGGTTCGACAGATGGTTTATGGTTAGGTGATAATACCAAAAAATATATTGTTTAGGTAAGCCAACCACAAAGCACAGACAACATGATTTTAGTTGGACATGTATCATGAAGGTTTGCACTGATACTGAGTTCCAGCACTGCATGTAAAACCTGACATTCAGAATTATCCAAAATGAGAGAAATTACCAAGATACTGGTCAAGTTATTGTTTCAGAAATGCAGGGTTTAAAGTAGCAAAAAGAATAGACTACCATTATCAATACCAAACATTTTGTATATATAAATAATAGTATAATTATGTAGTGAATCTGAATTAGATCCTGTAGGAATCAGGATTATTTGTGTCCAAGGGCCTTGAACCTAAGGACTAATAATAAATGCATATAGATTCTTAAGACACTTACACTTGAAGACATTCATAAATTAAGGCTTACCTTCCTTGATACCTGTAAATAGACAGGTGGTGATTTGATAGCTGTACTAAAACTGTGGAGCATTATAGCAGGTGTTAGTAGTATTCGTAATAGTCCTGATCTGTCTTAACATGCCCTGGCCAACTCTGACAGTAAGTGTGCATTCAGAGGAGGGATCAAGGTAGATTTGCACACATCAAAACCTTTTTTTTATCTTTCAAGACAGACATACTTGGTGTGGATGTTTAAGGGAATGGGTGGGGAAAAAAACTATGTCTGTTCCTCAAGCCAACCACACAATTTCAGTCAGACAGTTTACTTAGTCATGGAAACATTCCTACTCATGTGTCATGAGATGGAAAGACCTCCCCACTCTTGTGCTGCATTATCAGCAAACCCCATTAAGAAAACTCTGTGACAAAGAAACACAAACAAGATTCTCTTCCTCTTGACTCTGCTTGTCAGAGCTGCTCTTCCCCTCTCCAGTTTTTATGATGTGAGGCCTATCTTTGGACTATCACTTGACATCATGTACACATTCCTTCTACCAGATGCTCCCTTGTGATATGCAGTGTGTGTTCCCCCCTTTGCTGTGTGATTCAATGGGCTACTTTCTTCTTCTGTAGCTCCCTCCTCCATTCACACACAAACAAACATACATGTATACATCTTGTCACTCACAAAGTCCATTCAGCTGATGAAGACTACTAACCTTTTTTTTTTGAGGTGGAGGGGTGGGAGGGGGACACCACATGATAGCGGGTCCGGCGCCTTGCAGGAAACCACCTTTTCTGTCCAAGGGGGGACATAGACAATGCTTTGTGAAGCATACAGAGGGAGTCTACCCCTTCTATTAAAAGCACTGACGCCCAGCTGGATAAGCATGTCGGCCAAACTGTGGACCATTGTTCCACGCATGCCTGCTTTAGTCCCATCCATCCCTCGATAGGCCCCTAGTGATGAACAATGGCCAGGCCCTGCTGGAGTGGCCGAGGGTCTGTGGCACCCCACAGGTCTCAATACTGGGCCCACTCATCTTGTGACCTATCATCTGTCATTCTCCACCCTCTCCACACCCCTGGCCTGGAAGAGGCACTCGTCTTGTCCCCTCAATTACACCCACACAGCAGGTCATAGACCCCTTGTTACTGGTTGCTAGCTTTGTCAGACCACATAGAGACAACAAGCTAAATTTTTTTTCTTCACAGTGATGTACAGTTTTTATTGTCTGAGTTTGCAGGAGATAGGTATATCAGTTGTTATGTTTTTTATCCAGTGCCCCTTTTACGACAGCTTTTAAAAACGTAATGTCTGTCATCTCATCTGTTTGGTGCAATTAAATTTTTCTTTTAGTGATATTGCGAGGAGGCCTCAGCTAACATGTCCATCAGAAGAGGAGCGGCATATAGGAGATATGCTCAGTTAGACCGCATGGACATAAAGGTTATATTAATGGTTTATGTACCCCACTGCAGCATTGTTAATGGCAAATGGCATTTACTGGGTGCTGCAGAGGCAGGCCATTCAATCCACTGTATGGTTTATCTATCATGTCAAGCGCTCAATAAAAAGCCCTCAGTAATATCAAAGGAGACTCAACACAAAGGCTCTACCCCTGGGCTAGGTTTAAACCTTCTCTTGTGTTCTATGTAACAAAATGAATAGTTTATATTTTCCAAATCCATCTGAAATTAATCAAATTTAAATCCTCTTTGCACTGTGCTTGGACACGGACAAACAGATCTGTGTGTGTATGCGTATGTGTGCACACAAGGCAACAAAGCGATCTGTACACAGCGAAACAAACCCTAATAAAAGAATTTCAGGGGTCGTTTCAAATCTGGCTCTGTGAAATAGTTCACGCCTGAACCAGTGACTGATTTCATGTGCCTATTTGATTGTTTAGTGTGCCTTTATCTGTGATGATGTCATCAAAACGAGTCTCCACACTAGAGCAGCACCTCACTGGCTTCTGAATGCTGGAGAGGATAACGATAAATGATGATGGAGGTTATCGTGGAGTAATTACTGTGCATGGAGGATTCCACAAAGTGTGAATGAGTAAGACACCCAAGCGAGAGAGATTGAAAGAGGGAATGAGAAAGAAACATTGAAGGGGGGGGGGGGGGTGCGAGGAGTTGCATCTCTAAATGTGTCGCTTGATTGAAGTGCGTAAGGTTCTGAGCTAATTACATCCAGAACCGCAGCCTAGGAACAGATGCCACACTTGTGCATCAATAAATGCTTGTAAGTAACTTATTTAGGGCTGCCTGCCATGCAAGGAAATGGCATGACTTAAAGCACAAGTGCCCAGGGGCAATTCCCGAGCTCTTTGTCTTGTCATCCTGCATCTTTTAAATCTATTCACCGCATCAAAACAACACAGGCAAAAAAGCAGGGCAGGCAGAAAAAAAAGAAAGAGGAAGAAAAAAAGATACAAATATTCACACTTTGCAGACAGTATTATGTTTGCCGTTTAGGTTTTCTGGCATCAAAGAAATGCTGTCTTCTCTTAGATTTGTCAGTGGTAAAGGAGTGGTGAGAGCACTATTTTTAAGGCCAAGCTCCTGTTTGATGAAATGCAGCTGTTCTTTAAAATTTTAAGATAAATATGTTTTGACTTGAGTGTGGAGAGATGCATTATCTTGACAAGTTGGTGCTATGTTTTATTTAGTTGTTGGTGTAATAAACAGCATTAGACCTTCATGCCTGGAAGTTGTCAAAAAGTCAAGGTACCTTGCTGCATTAGGATTTTCTTGGTGTGAACAAAAGAGAAGTTGTTGGTTGTTTTTCTGGTGGAGCTTATGTCAGCATGCCATTCTCTTTACTGACCAGCTTGAGTGACAGATTCAAACAGACAGGTTGAGTTCCTTAGCTGTTCCACAGCAGAGCACATATAGAAAAGAATGTAATCAAAGTCAAACTTTAGCTTTCTGTAAAGATAACAGGCAATTAGTGTTACCACAGATAATACTAATAATAGATAGAATAATAGATAATAACAGAGTTTCACTACTCAGTGCATGCATTAGATAATGGCAATTCACTCCCATGCCTGTTCTGAACTGTTAGAGGCCTATCCTAGGAATAGCAATGAGTTATTAGCACAGTGCTGAATCTAGCTTGTTTTTGGCTTGTGTCACCTGCTTTATGACTGCTCTCTCGTGTCTAAACATTTTCAGGTGATACTTTGTGCAAATCAAACACAAAGAAACTCAGTTACCATACGCCATAATGATCATGTTCTTTAGTAAAGTATATGCGTGTGCAGTCATTCTCAAGACTGTTAAGTGTGCATGTTCAGAAACATGCTAGCGATTCCTGCTCACAAAGCTCTTTAAAGCAGCAAAGCTGGAAAATCAACTATGTTTAACATTAAGTGCCCCTGAAAATTCCCAAAGATTTGCATACAGAGAGAAAAGGATTCTTCACTCATTACCGTATCTGCTTCATGATGTAAGAGAGCATAAGTCCCTGGGAATTCTGGTTGGTTTTGATCAGCCTGTGTGACTGACCAGTCCGGGAAGTGCTGCAATGTTTAACACAAAAATTCTCCAACTCCCTTTTTAAATGCAAGAAGCTTTTTTACAGTTAATGATTGTCCCAAAGAATAATTAGACAGGTTTGCATTTTTCATAAGATTAAATCATTGCTTACTAATGTGCATTTTGTAATTTCACACTACACATATTTTATACCATATTAACATATTTGAAATATGTATGATGTTTAAGGAATATGCCATATGTTAGTATCAGGCTCTGCACCATTGGCTTAATCAAGTGAAAGTGGAATGCAAATTCTCCAGTTTGTTGTGTAATATTTAGTCTAATAAGCTTAGAAATTAGTTTGCAGTGGAATTCTTACATAGACTTGTCTGTTCGTGTTCATCATGAGGTTCTCTGCCAAAATCTGCTCGCACATACATCGCAAATAAAGATTCTGATGCAGCAAACACAGTCAAGCGGCTTTAAAAAGTTCTAATGCATCTAATCTGCAATCACATTGCAGTTTATATTTATGGCTGTGTGTATTTTCATTTGAACACACGTGCCTGTGTGCATTAGTGTGCCTGAAGATTTGTACACAAACATATACTGCGTGCAATTAGTTTGTGTATTTGTGAACCATGGTCCCATGTGTGGACAAACAAGGAGGTAGAGGATGTAAGGAAGCAGTGGGGAGAGGTGGTGGTAGAAGCTGCAAAACATGGCTAACTTTTCCATGACATCACTCATCTGGTATTAACAGTGTTAACATGTTGTCCTGCTTTCCTCTCCTGTGCCACCCAGATGAGAGGAATATAGCAGAGAGACTGTACATGTTGCTGGTTTATAAGGGTTCCAAGTGGCCTGCTGCCAGGACTTCTGCTTTGCATTTCCTCTCAGGGCTAATTTATCACATCCTTTTTGTCACTCATTCTTCTGGAGGGCTGCAAGTTCTGCTGGAATAAGTCAGCAGAACTTGATGCTTTGATGCTGGACACAGCAGTGCACTTTGACGTGTTTTTATTGTAACCTTATTATTCAATAAAGATAACAAAAAACAACAACAACAACAATGGTTTGACATTTTGACAAGTACAAAATAAATTGACTAAATTCTCATAGATTAATCTGCTATATACATCAATTTTATGTTTAATCAGCTCAGATTATTTGTATGAGGGTTCTTCCCAGCAGTAAATAATAAATACAGGATGTACAATCAACAACTGCAGTATGTGTACTTTCATTAACACTCTATTAAGCTGATCTATGAAATAAAAAAGGTGTATAAAAATCCTTTAAACTGTAAAAATAATCAGACTTGAGGTTCAGTTAGTACCAAAACAGCTGGAACAGACTTTCTCACAGTGTGGAGGGAGTCTTTAAAACCAGGCACAGCGTATGATAAAAAAAACAAACTGTAATCTAAGGTGTCTGATTTCTCCTCCAGGGTGGGAAGGTGAGTGTGAGCAGTTCTGTAGAGAGGCACCATATTTAATGCCTTAAAAATTACCACTTGCTATTAGTCGACTTGTTTGGGCAGTGAACAAACATTTGTGGCATATACTCCTGCACCCACAGCTGCAACCACCACCCCCGATTGTTTTGATCTAATTTCCTCTTTTTTCTTCTTCCTTTACCTTTCCTGCTGAAATTGATTTCTGCTTGTTTGGTTTGGCAGTAATAAGATCAACAGTAGGATCATGTTTCAATGGCATACTACCTTGAACCCCAGGCAAATGATTTGTCCAAACTTAATAATGGAAATGCTTAGGATGTATTGGGAGATGTAAACAGTAGTTGTAATAAAACAGTGCCGGAAGGTAAGGCCTCCTTTAAGTTGCAGAGCCATTCCACTTATGTTGACCGTACACACCTCAGGCTCCCCCCAAACACTACGAGTAAAATGTATCCCCATTTAGCCAGGCGAAAAGTCACCCAATAAAAGCTATTTAACTGGAGTGCAGTCTGGAGCATGGCATGTTTAGCGTACTGCAAAGTTTGACCGCCAATGACAAAGCTGTCAACAGAACAGGAAACAGCTAATGTTTCACTACACAGATAATTAGTTTAAGCCCGTCACACACACATATAGACATTGTTAAAGTCCCAGTTTGTACTTGTTGTAATGTTGCAGTGTTGTTTCTCCTTCACAATTAGGGATTAACCCAAAATTCCCACTACAGAGGAGAATTTTCACATTTGTTTCTTCTGCTTACAGTCTCATATTCTTCTGACAGAAGTCACAAGGAAATAAAGAAATCGTAGTACGGAAAATAGTACGGGTTACTACAACAGGTGGTGCTGGGACATAAGACTTAGGGAGGCTAATTGTTAATACTGGTTAAACACAATGCACATGAGGTTGGGGGCTGAGTACAGACAGACGTTTCCAGTGATTAATAACCCTCTGAAACAGCTGAGTCAAATCCGGTGAGGTGCGAACTCAACCTGTTGTTGTTTTTTGTAAGGTTACTGATGATGGAAATAAATAATGAAAAATATTTCATCCAATGCTTTCTCAGTATCAGTTCTACTTGTCATGTTGTAACATCATAGTGCAAAATGTGTAGAGATCTGTGCCATGTTGTGTCATTTGCTCATGACTTAATAAACATGGTGGAAGTTTGTGTGTAACGTCACTGTGCTCTGGCATTGCACATCTCAAATTAGAGGGTGCAGATATACCAACACATATGTCCTGCTGCCTTCAGATAGCTGCAGGGTTTGAACGAAATGTAGGAGTATAAATACAGTATAAAGCAGATGTCTGTCAGGATCAATCATGCATGTCTAAATCCATACAGACATCTTGAACTTTTTCAGCTTTAACATTAATCGTTCAGTTTTTAAATGCGTCACATTGTTTAATTAAGATTGTTTATGTTTCACGCATTGTTCCATTATTTCTGTGCATTTGCCTCGAATATCAGTTGATAAAAACACCAAATACGCCAGAAAGCAAAGTCAGAAACAGATATAGTCGTGAGAGGCCTGCTCTCAGCAAAGCAACACCAACAACTTGCTTTGTCATACCTTATCTGAATAAATCTTTCACCTGTTTGGTCATCCCCCACACACCTATGCACTGTGTGCACTGTTGTCACAGCTGTCTGTCTTGCTTGTCCGCTCAGTAAAAATAGCCTGTGTTAATTACTGCATCCAAACAACAATCGGTAAGCCAAGCAATTCATAAAAAGGGCTAGCATAATATTTCTGGCAACGTTGCGCCTCCTAATAGTAACATCTATGGTTGCTGGTCTGAAACTTCTTCGTAAAATATATAGTCATACTACAGTCAAACTGTTCTCTATTGCCTCAGCTGACCTACACGACTTGAGGAAATATTGTCTTCTTAAGACCTACATAGACATTACACTGAAACCTCAAAGAATTGCTAAATTTGCTAAGGTACTAATTTCAGGTTATATTTAGCTTTTCGAAAGATATTATTGTATGTGTTTCAGTTTCTAATTAAACTTTTCAAGCCTTTTGTTTACAGGCTGTCTCCTCACACATTGTATGCATTGGCCTACTTACATTCCTCAAAGTGAATTAAATTAGTTTTGCTCCACGCAGGATGGCAAAGTTACTCCCTGTCTTCTGCCCTAACCTGAAAATGTATCCATTCAGGAAACGCTTCACCTTTCCCACTGATTTCTGTCCATTTTGCAAAAAAATAATACCTTATAAAAAAAACTCCAACCTTTAAAACTACATAGACAAAGGGATTTCCTTTCCAAATTGTGGTAGCAGTAGAGAGGCAGAAAGGAAACATGAGACAAGAGCTCGAAACAGTGACGGTGCAGTTATGTGCCGTGCTCTGTAACCATTTGGCAACCAGGGCATGTCTGTAAACTCCTCCTAGCAGGCTGTCTAAAATCAACTGTAAACTTTTGAGCCAACTTTGCAGCACTCAGTCACTAAAGGCTCTCAAGCGTAGCTCAGTGCCTAGAATATAAACATACCTTGAATTTTGAAGTCAGTCCTCAAATTAATGACCTATCTGTGCAGGATGTGCAGATGTGATTAAGGGGTGTTCAGAGTGCAAAACACTTCTGCAGCTGCGCTCTATGGCACTGTTGACCCAAAACTGACAGATTCATGGTGTATTTAGTTCCAGTGTTTTCATAGAATCAAAAGAAATACATTTGCTAAAATCTAGGCTCAAACACACTGTACAAGTGCAAACATTAACACATGTTCTCTCAAAAGTTGTTCTACTAAAACTATTCCTCAGCGTACAAACACTCAATTGAACCAAAAGTTTCTCCCGAATGCGAAAAAATATTTGCTCACCCAAATCAAATTAGTTATCATGATGCTGTTATTTTCTTGTTGGTAAATTTGACACAAAAGACACACAAGAAAAAACATTGGGTGTGTTTGTTGGTGGAATAACTGCTGTGATGATGACAGTGAGATGTTTATACTTAAATCTGTTTGTACTCATCAAGACTTTTATGATGCTAATGTTCTTGCTGCACTAATTCTTCTTTCTTTGTTGGAAACGACCAATCAGAAGAGGCTTGTAACAACAAGGCAAATATTGATCATTCAACAGTATAGGGACCCGTGTTTCTTCTCAGTTTTTTTTTTCTTTCTCTCACTCAGGCAGATATGAAACCAAACAGGAAGTGTGTATAAACCCTGTGATTTCAGGCTGTCATCCACTGAGCTGTTTAATTTTTTTAACCCTTCGTCAGGGAGTATAAATGTAAACTCTTTAAAGTCGGTGGAAATAAACAGCAGAACTTGTGTCAGTGTGGGGGCTTACTCGTAAAACACCTGTTTGCAGTATGGGGGCCTGAAAGCAGGAGTTGTTAATAGCCAGCCATAAATCGCTCACTCCATTGTTCTGTCACCAAGTCGCAGGCCTGCATTTCTCTGTGGGATTCATGAGGTAAAACTTTGTTGAAAGTATCATGCCCCTCCTTTCGCTACTTTTACATCAAACATTTTAAAGCATCAATCACCAGCCACACACCATGTGCACTTTTCAAACTGGAGAAAATAAAACCTTCTAAGCTGGGACTGGTTTGCAAGAGGTCTTTTGAGTGTCGACTTGCAATTAATTTGGGTTGTCCTTACATAATCTACATTAAAACATTTCATAAATCTTCTTTGGCAGCACACAGTTTGACTATATTGGTAAATTAGTCCCAGAGATTTAATAGTCAATTTTTGGTGATGTGCTGATACTGAGATTAATATTTGCACAGATAATATTAATATTTATATTTGTAAAGGGATCTGTTTCAATTTTTTTGACAACAAACACAAAGCTGCTTAAAGTAATGAAGGTGTGTGACATGTTAATTGTTATAATAGACTTGTGGAAATCTTCGCGGCCATCTCACTGATACAAAGCACACGTCTGACAAACAAAGAAAGAGGCAGAGACATTGCAAGCAGGGGTTAAAAAAGAGCAGTCGCCACAGACAAGCCTGGACGGGACAGGAGCAAGACCTCTTGGCCTTCCACCGGTTGTCCCTCAGACGAGGGGATCAGCTAACTGTAACAAGCTGCACAAAGACAGCAGGAGGAGCAGAGGGAGGAGAGCCGAACACCTGAGATCAGATTTGCCATCATGTGCCTGCAGTAAAGGGTCATCTCTGCACTCATTCATCCTCCCTTTAAAGAGCCAAGCCCCTATTGTGAGAGAAAAACATCAAGGAGTCGAAGACGAGACAAAGAAACGCACTTTGATGTAGCTTGTAAGCTAAAAACATTAAGCATGGCTGATTATTCAAATGCTGCTCATTTTTAAATGTTAATTTTATTCATTGTGAATCCGATTTTGAAGGACCACGTGTACACTATATAGTTGTGTACACTATGAATTTCGTTAAAGGACAAATGCATAGTGTGGAGTGTAGTATACTTCAATTTTAAATGTTAGACAAAGGTCGTAAAACAGAAAAGACAAGGGCCACACCAGCTTTTCTACATTCTCTGTCTAGTTAATGTTGGGAGGCTCTAATAAAAAGCCACCATGTGCCAATTGAGCGCCTACAATTAACAGATTAGAGTGATAAAGAGGTTGTATGGCTGCAAGGCATGGGGCTGCCTCACCAGGCCCTCAGGGTTCCGCACTGGGCAGGACCAAGAGGAGGATGGAGGGAGGAGGGGGTCTGAACCCTTGATGAAGGGCCCAGATAATCTCTTCCTCCCTCTTTCTCTCCCCCTCTCTCCCTTTTTCCCTCCTCCCACCACCATCCCCTCTCACTTCTCCTCCCCTCCACTCCCTGCTGCCCCACTACACCCAATCCCTCGCACTCTGTGCCCTGGAGCACCTTTCGCAAATACCTGCTCAATATTCTAGTTGGGGGTGCAGCAGTGGTGGTGGGGCATGTGGTGTGTCTGCAGAGGGGAGATACAACACACAAAAAAGCCGCTTGAAACAAAAAGCGGAACATCTGCTAAAGCGATTGCGGGGTAAATATGTTTGACAATTATTGTTTACAGTGACAGTGGTAACAGTTTCAACACCCAAATCAAAACCCCACCATTTCTCTATTTGCAGTGAAACAGATGGGCCTACAGCGATCCATTAGCAACCTGTCAAAAGCTTCATTCTCAACTTACTTTTATGTCTTTGACTCTTTGCAGTGTGACTGAAGAGAGGCACTATTTGGGCATAATGATTATTATCTATTTGCCCAGCATAAATCAGATACCTACTGCTCATTGTGTATATGAATTTTTTTGTCTTGCTCTTTCTTTACTTTCTTCTCCTGCCAGTGTTTACTGTTCAAGGAGAGCTGCTTGAATCCACATTTGTTTCTCCCTCTTCACATATTATTGTATTATTGATGGCGATGCACTCTATGTTGCACTTGAAAGAACCTGCAAAAGAAATAATGATTGTTTTTTTTTTCAGTGCCTGTTGTTTTTGTTTGTTTGCTTCAGCAGTGAAATCTAATACATTTGGGGCATTTCTTATTTGCGTGAGTGAGATAATTCAACAATACAAATTATTAACAAGTTGCCTCCGTTGTCATGCTCTCTGTATTCTTACACTACCTTAAGAGATCAACACAAGCCATTATGAGCAAGCATGCAAAGTACAGACGTGATGTGAGGATCCTAATCAAATCTAATTGGCGGTGGTATTGAAATGAAAAGTACAGCACATTGTTTTCACTTATTTATTGTTTTGACATAGGATCTAATTAATACTTAATGCTGTAAAAAGGAGCAAGAAAGTTCTCTGAGCTGCTTAGGAATAGTGTGTGTTTGTGTGTGTCTGTCACTGTCTGCCCATTACTGTGAGACTAAGGTGTTATGTACTGCTATCCCTGTCACCATTTTACCCAGCACTGTACCCCTCTAAATATGCTCAATCAAATAATGTGTTGGGAATAATTAACCCCAGAGCCCCCGTAGGTTCTAATTGGCACCTATTAGAGGGCTGCATGATTCCTTGATAAACACTAAGGAGAGAGAGAGAGAGAGCAAATGGCAGCAGTGGTGGGTGTAGGTTTGATTGGTAAGCAAAGTGCAGGAACGATGCTTACCGGGGGTAACCAACATTTAATTATCAATGAGGTTTTCGCAACGCTTTAGAGAAGCCCCGGGCATCGTTTCCTTCAGTAGTAGTAATGGACTGCAAAGCTTTGGCGTTAAGCCCCAGCCCTTAGTTGTGGCTGCTTTAATTTAGGT
This sequence comes from Ctenopoma multispine, assembly GCA_034779795.1. NCBI lineage: Eukaryota > Metazoa > Chordata > Actinopteri > Anabantiformes > Anabantidae > Ctenopoma > Ctenopoma multispine. The sequence continues at coordinate 23,636,538 of JAUYWH010000012.1, read as the reverse complement.
GACTACTGAATGAAGACGGAGCTCATTTGGGTTCCACACGTTGAAAGTGTGCACCAGGGCCGTGGAAGCCGATAAAGAGTAAAGAGGATGCCTATAGTGAATTCACTTAGGCAGCATTTACATTTTCTCATTTACATCTGTTTTGCAACTACTTCAGGAGGTTAGGAAAATAGTTCCTTTATTCAGGTTTCATGTAAGAGGCTCCATATAGTCTGCTGCTAGTTAGCCATGCTTTCTCTTGTATGAAACAAACTTACTGAGCTGCGTTCAAAGTGCTACAAATTGTTATATCACAATTTCAATGTCTTAAACTTCTAAGCCACAATGACGGAGCCACTCTGTTTTAAATATCTTGTGGTTCTATGTAACGCCAATGTCAGTTCCACCCACTGTCACCACAGTCATTAATGTGGTTTCCCAATAAGACCAGTGAGAACTTTATAAAGTTGCTTGATTTTTCCAACAAGGAAACTCGCCTCTAATCTATGTTTAATCCATTTGTTTACCCCACAGTGTCAGAAATACATTTTTTGTTTATGCTGGAGGGGTGTTTTATAAAACACTTAAAAAGTCATGAATTGGTTGTCATGAGGCCTCAAAGTGTTACCACACCTATTATGTACTTTGAATATTGTGACTCCAAATCAAATTAACGTCCCCAGTTGCAGTTTGGTATTTTATATATATATATATATATATATTTATCATACACAATCTGGAGAACAGCGTAATAAGGTAGTAATGTAATGAAGGACTAATATGGGAGGGTGAATGAACTGAATGTCATTATGCCAGGACATTGAATGAGCTGTCATAAACAATCTAGCAAACACTTATCATCAAACATGTCATCAATGATTGCTTAAACTTGGAGGAAATACTGTATATTTTAACAGCTTTTAAAGAGGCTCCAAATACTATATATGTGATTCTGATTTGGGAAAAAAAGTGTAGGAGGGCTGAGATGCTGGATTGGGCCTTTATCCGAGGCCTGAGGCTTGATCCTCCTCATCCATTAGCACACGCATTGGAACCATTGCTGGGGCAAAGGAGATCGGAGCAGAGCCAAGTCTGACCCAGTTTTTCGGAAGCTCCTGTTAACATGCAGCTGGAAGTCTCAGGGTAACCTTCCATCAACACCGGCTCCTGTAATCCTTCCTAGCATGTGCCAATCAAGCCGAACACGATGACAGGCTCATGATGACATGGCCATCGTCCTCTTTCCTCTCTGCTGCCTGGACATCTCAAACCAAAGAAAACGTCCCAGTGATTATGGCATTTCGGTGTCATCTGGCATGTTAGGTTTGGCCAGAACCCTGAGATTTACAATGGGGAGACAACATGTTTGTGAGCTTTGCAAACTTTATTGGGAAAGGTTGAGGTTTTTGGCACACAAGTGTTCAACGGAATTAGATAAAACGTGTTTGTGGAAGCAAACTATCAGATCACATTTACATCCATGAAGCATCCAGAAACCACGAACCATGAGCATCACCTTAAATGCAACCTTCAATTACATTTAAATAGTGGCAGAAAATGTATTTCTTATGAAGGAAGCGTCATGAAAGTTAACACTTTTTTCATCTATTTTAAAATGGTCTTTCGAATTTTACAGCTGTCAGGAGGGAATCCTTTTTTGGACACTCAAATGTGAGGATACTGGGATAGAGAAAGAGAGAGAGGGAGGGAGAGAGAGAGAGAGATAGTAAGTGAGAGACGGGGGAAGGAGAGCAGCACATCTGACAGTCCACTGGAATGGAAGTGAGCCCCTCAAGCTAACAAATTCAGAGAGAAAATTACAGTTTTGCGCATTTGTGTCAATATGCATGTCAAAAGGTAATTGGGAAATTGTTCTGCAATGTCAAGTCCTGTTGGCAGTGTTTAGCCTGTGGTAAGATCAAAACCATTTCTTCACAGGCTCTGAGAGGCCAGACCAAGCTCTCTAACTCTCCCAACAGCCCAATCCTCCCCTTTAAGCTAATAAAGTGTCTGTTTATTGTAAAGTTAATACGTTATTATCAGCTGATCACAGGAACTCTTCTGTATTTATGCCCGGTCATGAAAAAAGCCCATTTTATATCCATGAGATGAGTTAGGTTGACACGATCAATAAAGGTGAATATGGCACAAAGTTTGCTTTTTTCCTCCTAAACAGTAAAGTCCATCATATTTTAAGGTTTTAATGTATTATGATGCTTATGATTTCTAACAACTATGTTCAAAAAGGAACAAAATAAAACATGATTTACGTTGAAAATAACTGACCAAAGACATAATGAAATAGTCATTTCACACATGGAATAGACATGATACAAAGTAAGAAGAACTAGCCATATATAATCTGTTATTATGTTATTTAAATATAAGTTTATTTTAAGTCAATGAGTGGTTTTCTACTACTACTTCCTAAAAGTACTTTTAGGTGTTATACTAGCTGGAAAATGTTCATGTTACGCATTAACTTCTAGGCTTAGTAATGAAACCTTTAAATTAATTTTTTAGCATAATAGGAAGTTGAAAAACATTAATTCAGGCTGAAAATACAAATTAGCAGCAAAATTTGAAAGTTCAGTAAAGAAGTCATGTTTCGAAATCTGTTTAAGGTTCAAAATGTTCATTACAAAAACATGTTTTAAACGCTGTGATAAGTATGGACATTTTTATTTGAGGGTAATAATTTGGTCATGAGGGGGCCCAGTTCAGACTTTACACCCCAGGTTTTTTGATAAATATAAAAATAAGTGTCATTTGTTGTATAGAAACAGTCCATACACAACCTCCTTTTAGTTCCAAAGGTCCACACATCATGAATGCTCTCAGCTGTGTTTGAAACTAGCGCATGACCTTTGTCACATGTCACAGCCCCAGCTCTCTCTCCATCCCTCACTGTCACTTCTCATACTGTTAGAACACAAATGTCAATCAATAATGTGCCAGAGATTAAAGCTAAAACGCCTAAATTGAAAGAGGAGAAAATTCAAATAGGTTAACTTTATTATATTGATCCATCCTCCTTTTTATTCTGTGATGTTGATGTTGGTGATGTATGTGCCTGTTTTAAATGAAACACTGAGGAGTCTCTATCCTCTCCTCTATAACAACAACAGTTTGAAATTGCCAAGGGTCTCTTATATTAGGATTCACTTTAATCTCGTTTTAAAGTGACCGGGTTAGTTGTTTTTGACACTATAAATGCACTTTTCATCAAAATAATTGTTATAATTGAGATATACAGCAACACAAAAAGATAATTTCAAAAAGCAAGTAGTTCTATTAGCACCAATCATCACTATATCCTCACTGGAAAAGTCAAAGTTAAATAAACTGACCTGCAGCCAGAAGGCAGAGAATGACGTTATAGATTTGAATACAGATTGAAACCACGTTATGTATCACACTTTTTTAATATATACATAATTGTTAGGAATTAAACTGTATATTTTCCTTCCTGCCTTCAGATTCAGTGAACACCCAACACGAATTTGCACTTAAACACGTTCCCCTTAAAACTGTATGTTTTTGAGCAACTGGATTAAAGGAAAATATTTTTGAAAAAAAAAAAAAAAGTCAAAACTTAAGCAGTTTATTGAGAAAACGTCATGAACAACAACTTCACATGACTTTTCACTGCACTGGTCCTTTAGTTTTGGTGGATTTACTTGTGTAGATTTGTTTTAGATTTGCTGTGTAGCATGAATCCCTTTCGTTTCTGTTTCCACATTATAGCTTCATATTATTATTATTTACTTATTATTGTTGACTTCTTTGTTATGTGGCGTAAGAGTAGACACATAAATGTCCAACAAAATGTGCAGTAACCCACAGAAAAAAAAAGAAAGGGAAAAAAGAGAAGGATGGAGAAAGAGAGAGACAGAGGCGGGGGGTGTATACCAATCGTTAAAGGGCCAAGCCAGTGAGTTGATTAGTTCGGGAGAGAGAGAAGCTGCTGCGGCTTTCTTTGCGCACAGAGTATAAGTCCTTTATCATGGGGAGGCACCGGCGTGGCCCCGAGCTATTGCTGGCCCGAAGCGAAGTACCAGGGAGAAGAAAAAGAGAGAGAGAGAGAAAAAAGGGGGGGTCTATCATCAAACTTCATAATAACGCTTGGGGTTTGCCACAGCTGCGCAGTGACCCTTTTATTTTGCTGTGATGGAACAGATAGCTCACTATGAAATAGTGTGAAATTATCATGTCTATTAATTCAGTCAGACATCCTCGGCTCTCCGCTGCTACCCCCCTACCCCCACCTCTCTCTCTGTCTTATTCCATTCCTTATCCGTGGAAATATGTGATTTCCTAGCAAATGCTCCATTTTACTAGAGTGATTTTTCATCGTTGATTCACAGAAAATAAGGCAAAGGGTGACATGGCGCGTTAAAGCGCCCGGTGTCTGTGTGTACAGGACACAGCACAGGCCGAGGCGCACTTTCATACTTTATGCACATGCAGGAGGAACCGTGTGCGTTTGAAAATTCATCACAGGACAACAGAAGGTTGTGTTCCCTTATCGAATCAACTTTCATATGGGATGCAGTTATTTTAAGTCAGATGGCAAAGCTTGGCTCAGTGGGACGGGTTGATACTGTTTGTCCACCTGCTGTTTGCCACCACCATTTCTCTAATGCCTCCGGTATTTGTCTTACATTTTTAATTTAAATTAAGTTAATATTCATGTGCTAAAAACGTGTTTTAACAAAGTGCAATTTCCCAAAATACTATTCTATTATTTATTATTATTATTATTATTATTATTATTATTATTATTGTTATTATTATTATATTTAACATTACTAGCTTACAATAAATCTTAAATTTAGATTTTATATTCCCCAAATTAAACTACTGCTTAAAGCCACAGTTCATAAGTAACAACATATTACAGCTATTGCTCTGCAGAAATCAAAGCGAGTTATAATCAGCTTCAACTTTATGGTTGGAGGACCAAGCTGATGTTTCCTTCTTGACTGAATTATGCTCGGTGCTTCGGGTCTGTGTAAAAAAAAAAAAACTAAAATAGTCTGAGGCGCTGACAAAAGTCACCAAAAAGTCATTTTCATTTGTAGTCATTGCTCATGCAACCGTTTTGCCAATAAAGCCAGCCAACGTGCTGCACTGTCAATATTAATGAAGATGGTGCTCCAAATATGATGACCTGACAGCAAAAACGTGAGGGGAAAACAAACCAAACCAAAAAAAAAAAAAACACTTTTTAAGGGGATGTGGCTGTGTGCTTATGAAGCGTGAGGGTATGGTTTGATAAAAGGTCTGGGGTTTGATACAGACAGAAAGAGAGAGAGAGAGAGAGTGAGACAGAGTTGATTGAAATGGCGTGTGCTTGGCTGACGGGAGCAGTGAGGGACAAAGCCCCTGCGAAGCCACGGCCACTCGAGCAATTATTCCTCCACGCTGCATTTGGATTAGTGCAATGGAAAGAAGCATATGTTTGGCCCGGGGCGACACTCCCCCCCCCGGCTGACTGCAGAGGATGCAGGGAGAGACGGGGAGAAGGAGAGAGAAAGACTAAATCTAGAATATAAACTGCATTAACCGAGTAGGAAAAAAATTAACACAATTTAATCTGCTTTTTATCGCGTAACGTGTTTCATGTATACATGCACATCATATAACCAGAGAGAGAGATCAAGTAAAAGAAAATGATGATATGCTGTATACAGGAAATACACTTTAAAAAAAAAGTATATACGATTTTTTATTTCATATATATGTCCAATGAGGTTCAGCGGTCAGCGCCAAGCGGGGGGCCAAAGCGGGGGGCCACAGCTTCAACTGACGGCTGATGTCAGAGTTCAGGACAATTAGCCATTTTGCGCTTCATTGCAAACTTAAAGTCACATAATTCGATTGCACCAATAACCGTATCAAATGTCATTTAGAGGAACCCTGCGTCTTGTCCAAGCCACTTATTATTAAGCCTGCAGTTTGAGATGCGCCGTTAGTAAAAGTATGATACGCGTAGCTCTAATTGACAGCACTGCGTTTGCACAACTCCTGTCAGTCAAGCAGACATCTGTTTTCTATCACTGAAGACTGCGTCTCTCTTAGTATTTCTAGGACGTCAACATGTTTCGTCCCTCAAATAAAACCCTCTATCAAAACATCTCTGTTCCATGAGTAAGGAGAAACTTTCCAGCACTGTATGCACACTAATCCTTTGGAGAAAAAAGAAAATCCCGTCCTTAGTAAAGTGCTGCGCAATAACTGATCATCTTTAAACAATCATTTCAATCTCCAGCAGATTCAGATTCCTCTGTTTAAATGTCAGGAGGAGCGCTGAGCTTTAATCAAATTCCAGTCATACCAATATAACATTTGTAGCAGCACTGTGAACAAATCTGGGCATTGTAGGCTCTTGCCCTATATCATCCCATGCAAGCGAGCAGCTCCAAAGCATTGCCTCCAAGCGTTACAGTGCAGACTGTTAATAATGGCGGTGCAGGGTAATTAGGCCATGCAGACACTCCTTTCACCAAGCAATGATCTCAGCAGCATCAACTTAATACTTTCTGACCACAAACATGGCTGCTAGCGTGTGAAGTGGATGGGACACATTTGTACAGGACTGATGAGCGCAGCACTGATGTGCAGCTGGTTGTAGATGAAAAGTTGCGTTACATGCCCGACAGACAATGATCAAGAGAAGGCGGCCAGCATGAAAAAATAAATATGTTTGGAGTATTAGCACACAGGCATTAATTTCTCCTGTAAATTAATTCTCAGTTCATTCACAGTTGATTCAAATCTGGTGCTGCTGCGTTTGTTTGAAACGGGTTTAGCTGAGCCTGACTGTGTTGTCCGTCATTACATCTCTGCCACAAACTATAAATATCAACTCAACAGCCCACTCAGTCTGTCTTAACCAGCACATGCTGGATGAAATAAAATAAAAGCACGCTCCACACATACACAGCACTGCCATGTGCCTGCAGAAGAACGCTTCATGCGCCACTTTCACCCCCTGTTAGATATTTTATTTCGCATTTTCTCCACAATATTTGATAACTCGTTAATTAGTAAACGTGAATCAGCTTTAATTGCGTTAGTTCTGACAAGCGGCATTTGTGAATCGAATTAGCCAAATTCAGGTGGGTATTGCTGACTGGCTCAAATATCAGGCCTCGTTGTTGTTGTTATTTATTTATGTGTGTATTTGTTTTTGCAAATGACTTTCGCTGTGAGGCATCACGAGAAACTAGCTCCACCTGTTTAAGATCAAATTAGGGTAAAATAACAATTTCGTATTAAACGAAAAAAAGAAAAAAAAGGTATGTAAATTACAGGGCTGGGAATCAGTGTAAACAAACGACAGACAATGGGATTTGGAGTTTCTTTAACACTCCAATTCCATTACAGAGAAAGACAATTACAGGCCATGCGAACCTCATCTGACACTAATAATACGTACAGATATCCACCATTGTCACGCGTACCAATATTTCTAATGCGTTCGTCTCACCCTCAAAAAACTGTTTTCATTCAACCAAACCCCGATAAATTTATTAAATAACATTAGCATTAATGACACACGCGATGGGCTTCCCTTCTCGCTAATACCAATAATGCTGTTTTAATACGATTGTTTTCCCTTAAAGTGACTATTTATGCTCGCGGGGGGGGCGGG